>VZTL01061521.1:0-49826 GCA_013400535.1 Scopus umbretta
CTCACCACAAAACTTAAGGGCAGATCTAATTCTCACTTTACTCCTAGGGGAAAGTGAAGCTCTCTCTCATGCACACACTCTCTCGTGGTCTGTCTTTCTCTTTTCCAACATGCTCAGCAATGTCTATCACTAGTCAGCCACCCTTGCTGTAAGTTTCTTTGAACTGAAATGGGACAACCTTCCAGATTCTGGGGGATCCCTTTGTCAGAGGAATGCCTGGGGTCCCTGTTTGGTGAATTGTGAGCTGCTAAATTAACAGAGGACTGACTAAAGGTATGATTCTTCGTCTGTAGTAGAAAACCTGGTTTACCATCAACTATTTTAAAAGTACGCTACAACAAAATATGTATGCTTGTACATTCATGTTCCGGGATTCCATTCACTGTCACATAAGACTCTAAATTTATGAATATTGTGATCTCTGTGTGTGTCTCATGGGGAACTTGGACCTTAGCCTGTGCATTTGCTACCCTCAGCCTTTGAGCCCCCAGTTGTGTAGGCACCACTTGAACTAATGTTTCCAAATCGTTTTCATTTTTGCACTCTCTGAGTCTGCATGTGGCTCTGAGTCACATGTAAAAGCCCAAGAAATAACAGCATCCATTTTAGTTCTTACCCTGGAGGTGCAAAACTGCCCAGCTCCCAAGGCAACACATACGGCCCTTGTCAGCCTCAGCTTTCACTTCTGCTCTCCTTCTCCCTGCCCACTTACACTGTCTGATATTCTCCAGTATGACAGCCCTTGCATCCCTCAAATGCTGCTTAGTGGAGCAACCCCTGGGGTCCTCTGCTGGGGGTCTGGGGAATACGAGGGTGAGGTGGCATCCAGGGAGCTGGTGGCACCTTGCAGGAACACATGCAGCCCCTTTTCTCCTCCAGCCCCTTCCCCTCAGGAGGGACATTGACATCTCTCACCTGTACTGTTCATTGGCTTTCAGCTTCCCATTGCACGTTGCCCTGGACTGGCCGCACTCCTCTGTTCCCACTGGCACTCGCCAGGTTTCAGGGAAGCTCCTGGGGCTCCGATGGAAGGGATTGGGGATTAGCACAGCCAGGTAGGAGTCCTCTGTCCCATAATAGTGGTCATACCATGTGCTGGACATGATTTCCTGGGTGGGCCTCAGCACTGAAGGGAAATGTACAAAGTGATGTCCAGAGGACCTGCTGCCCTCCAGGGAGCCACTGCAGAGTGGGATGTGCAGGGGCACTTACGTGAATCGTTAGTGGTAGCAATGACTCCATAATACTCGATCTGGCCGTTCTCCTCACTGAATAGGTCGGATGAAATGATAACCGTGGAGCTGGCCTCCACCTGGAAGATGTCTGCTCGCAGGGGTGGAGGCAGGGCTGGAAGAGGAACCAGCAAGCACAGCCTGTTAGTGTGTCTCTGCTCCTACAGACCCACCATGCATTGCTCAGCCTGTGACTGGTCCCAGCATCACTGCCCAGAGCCCTGACCGACTGCAGTTCAGTGCAGGACCACACGGGGCTCACAGGCATCTGAAAGAATCCCCAGGTCTAATTAGCAACACTGGGTGTCTTCTCCTGGGGTCTGTGACAAGGCTGTGGGAAAGAAGGGGCCTCACCCTCCACTGTTGTATTGCAGAGCAGAGTCACAGCCTGGCTCCTCATTGTGTTCATGCCCACTGTGCTCACAACTATTCGGTACGATGAGTTTGGCCCCAGCCCCTCCAGACTGGCCTCGCTCGTAGGGATGCTCATGACATACTTGGAGGTGGGAGGTCCATCAGAGAGTCTCTCTGTCACCACCTCATAAGCCTCCACATCTCCAGGAGAACTGGTCCAATTCAAGTAAAGGCTTCTTGACTCTGGTAGGCATTGCACATCCTCCACAGGGTTCGGCTCTGCAAAGGAGATACGGCAAGCTCTGTCCTTAATGGATTGGAGAATTCCCAACCTCAGACCATGCATCAGCCCAGGTCCACTATGGTCCTCTAGTGCCTGTCCCCAGGTCAATGGGAGAGGAGCAGAGCTGGACATCTGCAACATGGGAGCCTTCTATGCCAAGGGCCACAGGACAAGGCGAATGGATCAGGGCCTGTGCAGATATCTTATAGGAGAAGCAGACCAATGGAGATCTCTGCAGAGTCTGCTTTGCTTCACAGGTAGCCAGGCCACAAGGTGATGGGAAATCTCTGTCATGGGGCTATCTTAGGGAGCTGATGGCTACCAGAGGGTCACCTTGCTCACTTTCCTTTTCTCCCACCATGAAGATTTCCCATGCTTCTGTTGATCCCCAAGGGCTGATCCAGTCTTGTGGCCACCCAGGCTTTTCTCCCCCTTCCAGCCTGCACTCTCCCATCCCCACAGCGGCGCATACCCACCCATCGGCACTGCCAAAGGTTTGGTGCTGCTCCAGTAGGGCCCAGCCACGCAGCTCAAGGAGACAGAGTAGTTCCTCCCCGGGATCAGTCCCTGGAGGAGGTGCTGGACTTGTCCTCTGCCGAGGGTGTGCCGCCAGGGCAGTGTGCTGTTCCTGGTATCCCGCAGCCACAGCTGGCAGTCGTCCTGCTGTCCAGAGACACTGCCCCAGGAGATGAGCATTGTGTTGTTCGCTTCAGCCACCGCAGAGAGATTTTTGGGAACTGAGGGGGCTACAATGAAAACCATACCAGGGGAGAGTTACTGGCGTGCATGTACTCTCTTCCATCCTGTAGAGATGCAAGCAGAAGATGGGTAATATGCAAGGAAAATTCATGTGTTCAGCAAGAACGTTTCTGCAGCTACTGACTGCCACTACCAGAAATGACCTTTAAATGGCAGTTGGAGGGCATGCAGAGTGAGGAGCATGAGGAGATGGGTTCTTCCTCCTGCTAATTAGCATGCTTTATTAGAGACCTGCCTGAAGGGCTCTGCACGTGACTGCCAGCCCTCTGCCAGGGGCTGGCTGAGCATGGGAGCAGAGATCTCTGGATTCCCCAAACAAAGTGCAGGGACTGTGGGGACAAGCACATGAAAAGGCTTATTGTGCTTATCTGCAATTTCCACATTCCTTGAAAAAAAAAAAAAAAAAAAAAAAAGCCCAGCCTCCACTTATCCTCCATGCTAGGAATTTTCTGAGTGCCTGGGAGAAAGGCAGCAGGGACAGTGGGGTGTCCCCCCCTGGCTGTAAGACCTCCTGGTCTCCCAGGCTGCGGGTGTCCTCTACCAAAGCAGCACAGTGGGTTCCCTTGCTCTTGTTCAGTCTCCCATGCCTGGAGGAGCCAGCCTCTGTGAACAGCGGGGCCATGAGCTGGAGGTCTGCCTCCTGAAACAGCAGCCACAGCTGCCCGACTGTCCTGTGGGCAGCAGTGTCACACTGCTCTCCCCTCCACCAGGGCTTGCACAGCCCGTGATCCCGTTGCTACAGTGGTACCTACAGCTTCCAGGCAGTAGTCCCAGCCTTGTGCCTGCCCCTTCCCACCACAGGTGCTGAGCCCACCCAGCTGGGGAAGGCTGAGCCTCTTGTATGATGCAAGGACCTCCAGCTCTTGCCACTTACTTGTCCAGTCGCTGATGTTCCCCGCAGAGGCTGCGTAGGGCCCTGCCATGGACACCACTTCCAGCAGGTATTTGTGTCCTGGATCCAGGCCAGAAAAGGTGAATTTGCTGATGCCTTTCCCGACAGATACATTGGCTGCCACAATACCTGATCCCGAGTGATACAGAAGGAGCCTGTAACTGTCTTGTCCTTGGGGTTCAGCTTGCCAGGACACGCTCAGCCTGTTGGGATACCCCTGGTTCGTCATGTACACGTTACGAGGTGCCAGGGGGTCTGGAGAGACAGGATATGAGATGTTGTCAGTGAAGGGTCTGAGGACATTGCCTGGGTATCCTGGCAGTATCATCACAAGGGATGCACCATACAGGACAGGGCACTACGTATCAGCTGGATGTCTGCATCCACCAGCCTGGAGGCAGCTAAAAGCAGGTTCTGCAAGCTTCAGGTGGTGCTTATCTGAGCAGACATGGGAGAGGAGGGAGCACCCAGCCAGCTGGAGGGGAGGAGAAGGTGAATGTCCCTGTCTGCTGCTCCCTCCTCTGTGCCTCTCATCTGAAGCACAGCTCCCAGAGCTGCAGCTGGTCTAATCCAGGCTGGTGGAGCTGATGGTGAAGGTGGGCAGAGCCCTGCTCAGTGACATAGCACTGATGTGCCCTTGGGTTCAGGCAGGGCTCGGAGTCTGCCATGAAGGTCAGCGGGGCCGTGTCCTTTTCTATGAACCTTTCGTGACTGCCCAGCAAGACATGCATCACCCTCAAAAGCAGGTACTCACATGTCCAGTTGCTGACGTTCCCTGCAGGTGTCTGGTAGGACCCTGCCACGGACACAACCTCCAACACATACTTGCTTCCTGGGGTCAGTCCCGTGAAGGTGAAGTTGTGGGTGTCTCTCCCAAGCAAGGTTGTAGCTGCCACGGTGCCCAGCCGTGTGTGGTACAGGGTCAGTGAGTAGCTGTCTCGTCCCCCGGCTGCGGCTGCCCAGGATGCGCTTAGCCTGTCGGGGTGCCCCATGCTCAGCAAGCGCACCGTGGCTGGGGGCAGCGGGCCTGGGGAGTCACCAGACCTGACGTTAGGGACCGGAGACTGTGCAGAAGGCAACACACTTGACGGGACATTATGCAGCAGAACAGATGCTCCCTGAGGGCTGGGACATGAAGTCCCCCTCTGGCACACTCCTTATCCGCACTTTTTCCTTTTCTGTCCCCATCCCATCTCACCTTTAAGGCTGCTCACCCTTTGTGGTCGCTCACACACCAGCCCTTCTTCATCCAAGTCACCCTCATCCCCATAGCCCAGCTGGAGCACCTTTGCCACCGCTGCATGCACACATGTCCTCCAGCACCCTGCTGGCATGCAGCTGCCTGGGCAGAGCTGGCACAGTGTCTACACTCTGTCCAGTCCTAAAATCTTTCTGGGTCGGGAGAAGTGCTGAATGAGCAAAGATCTGCTTTTCTGGGAGGACTGTAGATTAGCCTCCTCTACTACACTGATTCATGGACTGTTATGATAATGTCATTTCTACCTGCTGGAGGAGACTTAGCAAGGGTGCCAGTGCTCCTGTATACAGGGAGATGGGGCTGCACGGGCAGAGGGATGTCCCCGCGTGGGCACAGCTGTGTAACCCTGCATGTCATCAGCAGGTACTTGTGCAAGTCTACAGTTGAACATCCATGGGCCCATGAGGGTAACAGTGTGCCCATGTACTAACTGCTGCGTGTTGCACCCATACACATGTGCATGCACATCTCCAAAGGCGCCAGGACCCCTGTAAAACTCCCAGCCCTCCTCAGGACTGCCCAGTGGTGCAATATCTCCCACCCCTCTGCAGAGGACGCTCCTCCAGGCACTCACGTGTCCAGCCACTGATGTTGGGGGCCGCTGCCTGGTATGGTCCAGCAGTGGCACTGGCCTCCAGGGAGTACTCGTATCCTGGGCTCAGGCCCATGAAGGTGAAGTTGTGGGTGTCTCTCCTGAGTGAGGCCATAGCTGCCACAGTGCCCAGCTGCACATGGTACAGGGTCAGCGTGTAGCTGTCTCGTTTCCCGGCTGCTGCTCCCCAGGACGCGCTCAGCCTGTCGGGGTGCCCCGTGCTCAGCCAGTGCACAGTGGCTGGAGGCAGCGGGCCTGGGGAGGAAACACAAGTCACTGCCAGGAGCCACATTCAGGCTGAGGGAAAGGAGATGCTCCATGTCTGTGCCAAGTCTGTGCTGCAGGAGGTGGGTCAGCCCTGCGAGGTTCCGGGGGCTGGCTTTGCCCTTTACTCTGTGGCAGCTGCCTCCAGGGACTGCCTCCTCTCTGGTGCTGTGGATGGCTGTGGACGGCTACCTGGGACATGGGTGGCCAGGCCATGGGGTCATACACAGAATCCCCATGCTGTATCCAGCAGGGCATGAGCACTGAGCACTTGCACGGGTGGGAGAGGAAGGCAGGATCTGGCTGCACCAGTATGGCCTCCAGTTTGAACCAGGAAGGGGGAGATCTGGTGGAGGACACCTGGCTGCAAGGAGAGCATCATACTCACGTGTGCAGTGGGTGAAGTTAGGGGTGCTGGTGTGGAAGGGCCCAGCTGTGGCCCTCACTGCCACGCTGTAGCGGGTGCCGGGGCTCAGGTTCCTGAAGGTGTGACTCCTGGCATCCCCACCCAGCACCATGCGCCCAACACGACTGCTGGACTCTGTGTCATAGACAGCCACCATGTAGCCTTCTGGTCCTCGCCCTGTTGCTGCCCAGGAGACCTGCAGTGTGGAGGCAGAGGGGCTGCCCAGGGTGAGGTTGGCAGGGGCCAAGGGATCTGGAAAGCAACAGGGAGACAGTCAGCCTCTGTTTGCCACTGCTCACTGCTCAGTGCTATGAGCTGGCTGCTTTGCCCAGTGGTTCCTTGTGCTCTGGCGGTGCCATGGGCTGGACTCCAGCACCCAGCTCCCACTGGGCAGTGGGCAGGCTGGCCACCAGAGATCCTCCTAGAGAGAAGCATGGGGACAAATGGGCAGACAGCGTGCATGGCTCTGAGCGCAATACCCCCCAGGACTTGCAGCTGGACACAGCAGGGGAGATACCCAGAGCCTTTGAGGTGGGTAGAGGGGATTGGTTCTGTGTCAGGGAAGGAGTGAGGACAGTGAGCGGGAAGGTGGGACACCTATGTAGAAGCTAGGGGCACAGCGGGGATGGTTTGGGATAGGGAAGGTGCTCTGCAAGGCTCAGATGGAGGCTCTGGGGCACAGTGGTGTGCTGTGTCCAACCCAACCCATCAGACTTACGTGTCCATTGCGTGACGTTGGTGGAGGAGGCTTCGAACAAGCCTTTCACAGCAGTGACCTGCACAGCAAACCTGCTGCCTGCCTCCAAGTGAGTCCAAGTGATGTTCTGGGCATCTGGACTCAAGGTCTGGACCCGATCCCTGCTCTGGGTGCTAAGGCTATACAGAATAACGCGGTAGTGGTCCCTCTTGCCAGGGGGCTTGTTCCAGCACGTGTAAAGCTCTGAGGAACTGCCTGGGTTGGTAAGGCTCAGGTTTGTCGGTGCAGCAGGAACTACAAGGAAAGACAGACAGATGAGTCAGAAAGAAAAAGATCCAGTTCTGATCATGCAGCCGTCTCCAGGGAGGAGTCTTGCTCTCCCCAGGCAGCCAGCAGCAAATGGCCAGCAAGTGCTCGGTGCCCACATGGTACAGGAAGGCTGCAAGAGGCAGCAGATGACTGCAGATCAACATCACTGGGAATCAGGCCAGGGTGCTCTCCTCTCCCTGGGTGCCAACATTGATCCCCATCCCATTCTGGACCTCCTCTCCTTGCAGTGCTCCCACCCAAATCATTTGTGGGTGGCATGGATGCTCACCTGTACAGCCAGTGATGTTCTTGGGGAGGGAGCGGTACGGTCCAGCTACTGCCCAGATCCCAACAAGGTAGCAAGTTCCTGGTGCTAGATGTGCCAGGGTGATGTTGGTGCTGTCCTTCCCTGCTTCCAGCTTCCTTGCTGGTACAGAAGAGCCTTCCTCATGTATGCTGAGCAGGTATCCATCCCTCTGCCCAGGAGGGGTCTCCCATTGCACAGCCAGAGCCCAGGCAGTGCTGACAGGGCTTGCCAACAGGGAAAGAGGAGGTAACGGGACTGCGGGAGAGAAACAGCGTTACAGGGGACAAACGTGGGATGGTCAGGACTGACTCTAGCTTGGGAATGAAGGCGGAAGCTGCAGGACTGTGAGCATCTTAAGTGCTGTCTAAAGACTGCCGAGAGCAGTGGGTTGCTCCCAGATCAAAGCCGCTCCCCGTGTCCCAGGTGATAACAGTGCATCACCACCATGGCCTGAGACCCCCTTGTCCCAAAGTGCTGGGGCAGGCTCACAGCATGCCCCATCGAGCTGCTAGGCTCAGGGTGAGTGAGGGTCCCAACAAGAGAGACAGCATCTTGAGTAGGAGACAGGCACCAGTGGTGTTGCGGGGACATGGTCTCAGGGCCCTCCTGCAGAACATCCCTGGAAACCCCCTCTTGGTCCCCAGCCCCTCGCCAGGTGAGAGCCAGGCTGGGTACCAGGGATGGGGAAGGGTGCAGAGAAGCTGCATTCCTACCAGTGTAGCCGACGGCAGTCTGAGAGGAGGTGCGATGAGGCCCAGCCTGAGAAATGATCTCCACGCGATATCGGGACCCTGGCACCAGTCCCTCCAGGTCAAGCTGGGTGACTCCACGGGGCACAGACACATTCCTGATGATGGACAGGGACTCAGCCACCGAGAGCTGTACCAAGTGGTCTCTGCCACCGCCTGACTCCACCCAGCTCACATGTAGCTCCTGGGGTCTCCGGCCAGGCTGTACACTCACATTAGCCAGAGACAGTGGATCTAGGGGGAAGCACAGCATGGAGGTCTATGAGATTGTGGAAGAAAGCAGCTGGAGAAGACAGCACTGCCTGCACCTCTGCACTGGGCAAAAAGACAAGTGGTGGCAGCTGAAAGCCAGCTGTCCTATTGTCCTGGGGGACGTGCAAGTTGCCCGTGCATGTCCCCAAGTCACTGCTAGCAGGCAAGTGCTGTACCAAGAAGAGAACACTCAGCTCCCCAGTGGGCTGCTCTGCTTCATGGACAGGGAGCAGCAAGCCCAGACAGGCCTCTGTGCTTCCCCTCTTGCATCCCTCTCCTACCAGTCCCAGGCTGGCCTTGAGAGCATGAGTAGTCTAGGCAGAAGGTTCAGCTTGACTGTAGAAAGCCTGAACTAGGGAAAAGCATCTTTTGGGACCCAGAAACCGGCACATGGCACCTAACTCATAACACGTGCTCCAATTCCCTGGGGCAGGGAGTGTGCAGGTCTCACCAGAGCCCTTCCTCCTGGCCATGCTCATGTCACTGCCAGTCTTGCAGGCAGTGCCAGCATGCCCCGTCCCTCCAGAAGGCTGGGTACACTTCTCACTCACATGTCCACTCGGTAGCAAAATGTGATGAGGATCTGTATGGGCCAGCGAGGACAGTCACCTTCAGGAAGTACTGAATGCCAGGGGACAGGCCCAGGAACGTGAAGTTATGGGTGTTTGGCCCCACTGAGATGTTCCTCTGTGCTGCATGGCTCTTGCTGTAGAGCTGAAGGTGGAACTGGTCCACGTCACCAGCAGCCTTGTCCCAGAAGGCAGAGAGTCCCAGCGGGCGTCTCGTGTTGGTCAGGGTCACACCGGCTGGAGCCAGGGGGTCTGAGAGAGAAGAGACAACCAGGCAATGAGAGGCAGTCATGGTGGAGCTGCTGCTGTGTGGAGTGGGGGCCTGCACGCGCTTGTCCTTGAGCACCCTCCGCCACTTGTCCATGGTGGGCTTAGGTCAGAAATCAGCCTTGGTGTATCAAATCCCAGAACAGCCTGAGCTTCTGCTCCACAACAAACATGGGTGCAGGTCCCCACCTTTCCTGCTGGGTGACATTTGGAAACGTTTTCCATTCAGTGATGGATTTCTCCTTCACTGAAGACCCCTTTACTTCCAACCTGGCTGAAGGTGGCTCTGCTGTCCTTCCACTTTTTGCCTGTCTGTGCATCCCTGTCCCTCCCCATACATGGTCTACACTCTGCCTTGCTTCCATGCTGTGAGCTTTCTGCTCTTGTTGGCCAGGCCATGGTTGCAATTTGCAGTAGAGTTGAGATAGGGCTAACACACTCACATGTCCAGTCTGTGGCTGATCGCACAGCGGATGTGTAAGGTCCAGCCATAGCAGCCATTTCCAGTGTATACTGTCGCCCGGGGACCAGGTCCTCAAAGGTGACATTTGTCCAGTTGTTCCCCACAGTCATGTTCCTGACCCATTCCTGGGACTTGGTTTCCCAGAGGGTGCCTGTGTAGCCAGTGCTGCCAGTGGGAGCTGCTCTCCAGGAGGCTTGCAGAGAGGTGCTGTGACCCTGATTGCTGAGGGTCAGCTGCTCCGGGGGCAAAGGATCTAGGAAAGGTAAGGTCTAGAGTCACAGCTGCACCCAGACTGTGGTCATTTGGCAGAAGCGCGACCCCAAATGTGCTGGGGCTGGAGCCCCTTCCCTGGGAAAACACACATTCAGATGCTCTGGCCACCTGCAGGGTCTGAGCAGACCACCATCACCCCTGCTGACACCCACACACGAATTTGGCAGGGACTGGGCCAGCATGGAGTTCAAACTGGCATGGTAAGAGAGGACTGCTCTGGTGCTGGAGGAGGTGGTAGGTGGGATGGTCTGGACCAGGTGGGTGGAGAGGTGGTTCAGGGCAAATGCAGCCTGAGCAGTGCCACAGGAGAGTGGACCGGGGGAGGAAGGCGGCACTGGGAAACGCTGACCCTTGTGCTGGGCAATTGGCATACAGACCAGGGTCAGGCACATCCAGCAGCACCTCTGCTTTCCTCCTGAGCCTTTTGCCCTTTTATTGCACGAAGCTGCAGAAGACCTGTGCTATCACATGCCCTGAGGCACGACATCGTGGAGAAGGGCAGGACCCAGTGGGAACCCCGGGGCTGGCTGCAGCAAGGGCTTGTGGCACTCACATGTCCAGTTGGTGATGCACCGGGGTGTGGATGTGTAGGGGCCAGCCACGGTGCTGACCTCAAAGGCGTAGAGGGTCCCAGGGCAGAGGCCCTCATAGGTGAAGTTGGTGACACCCCTGAGCAGCGAGCTGTTCTTCACAGGGTGCTCCACAGGACCGAAGGCCAGCATGTATCCCTCTCCCATTGCCTCCTCCCAGCTGGCTAGTAGGCTGTAGGGGCTCCCCTGGCTGGACAGACTCACACCAGATGGTGCTAGTGGCTCTGCAAGGGACAAGGATGGGATTGTGCACATCACTGCATGTCACTGCATGGGGCAGTGCATCAGGCTCTGATTTCATGACACTCTGCAGTGGCCCCCCCACAAAACTTGGGCAGCCAGGGCTCCAGGGAAAGCCTTTTACTTCTCTCAGTGCCAGAGTGGGTGCCTCCCAACACTCTTTAAGACTCCAGTCCTTTCTTCCTGGATTGGCAGCTCCGGGACAGCACCAACTGTGGCTCCACGAGTTGTCCAGGAGGGACTGGGCACAGGGAGATGCTGCTCTGGGGGGAGTGGTGCTGCTTCACTACCCACCAAACCAGCTGCTGGTTTGAGCAGAGGGAGGGGAAGATGTCCTGAAACCTGCTGAACACTGAGTCCAAAGGTTACTGAGTAGGATCTCGTCTTGATTCATGCCTGACACTACCTGGCATGAGTCTGCCAAGGACCTCTGAGTCCACCCTCATGAGGAACTGTGGGGCAGCAGATTTTGCCTGCTCTTGAGACCAGGTGCCACTGCACAGCCCCATCTCTGCCCCTGCCACAATCCCCCTCCCCATCCCACCAGCCTCCCTCCAGGCATCAGCCCCTCCATCAGGTGGTAGAAATGGCCTAGAAAGGACATTCTCAGGCTTTCTGCTTACGTGTCCAGGCTGCTGTGCTGTGGGCTGATGCCCGGTAAGGCCCAGCCACCGCTGTCACCTGGGCAGAGTATCGCTTCCCGGGGCTCAGCCCATGGAAGGTGACACGACTGTTGTCTCCACTGACAGAGATGTTCCTCGCTGGAGCACCATCCTCTCCCTCCTGCAGTGTCACCAGGTAGAAGTCTCTCTCTCCTGCTGGGGTACTCCAGCAAGCCTGCAAGGAGCTCTGCTCCTCTGCGCTGCTCAGGGTCACATTGCCAGGGCTCAGGGGGTCTGGAAAGGAAGGGAATGGGATTGTGTGTGTTAGGATTATGGCATGCTCTGGACCCCATACACCTCTGAGCTTTGTTCCCTGCTTCCTTATCTGCAGGGTTACATCCAGCCTTAGATATCCTCTTGGACTGTGCTGTCTCCATTCCCCAGCACAACCATTCCTGGTCTAGCAGCGCCCAGACAAAGCTGGCAGCCCTGCTGGGAAATTCCTAAAAGTCCCCCTCCTCTCCATTTGTGTCCCGTCATAAGCTTGCTGACATTCCCAGGAGCCAGCTTGGACTGAACTCCTGGCTGGACACCCTTGGCTCATGCATCTGGCACTGGGGACATTTGTTCAGTCGGGTAGGTCAGAGCCACAGACTGGCAACGGCAGGGATCAAGTCAGACTCACTCCATAGCAGAAACAAACCAGCTGAGGGTGTGGAGGTCTGCCAAAATCCCAGCTGCAGTGTCAGCAGTGAGCAGACTCCAGCTTCCTGGACTGGCAGGCAGAGCAGGAAAGAGCTGGAGACTTGTCACCTGGTAGCAACCAGGTCCTTCCAGCATCTGCCTGGCCAGTGTCTCTGCCCAGGGCCAGAGGAGTCACTGGCCACAACAGCCCTGAGTTTGCAGCTTGGCACCTCCATAATTTGTTGCTCCTCACTAGAGAGGGACAATGCTTTCTTGGTGTTCGGCATGAGTCTTGCTCTGTCCAGGAGGCGAGGTTTGCCCTCTCCGTTTTCTCCCTGTTTTTTTCTGGGAACATCTGAGAGAGGAAGTCCAGAGCCAGAACTGTTCACAGTGCTACAGACAATATTGGCAGCAAACCAGGACCGTAGTGGTGAAATTCACCTGCTCTTGGAGCCCTGGTCAGCCTGAGGCCAGAAGATGGAGGAAGCTGGGTTGAATGGTGCAACTAGCTGGGGTCTGGGAAGGCTACCCTCAATTTCTTGACCTGCCAGAGGCTGGCTTCCTTGGCTGTGTTCACACCAGCATCTGGCACGTTAGTGACATCCACCAGGATGAGGTTACCAGTTGCTATCAATATACAACCTTGAGAGCAATCAATGGGGACCAAAGATCTATTTCCATCCAGGAACTTCCAGTTCAAATGGCTATCCTCTTGCTCCTTGTTTTCTCTGCTGCCCTTGGACAGCCCTACGGCATGTGAGAGCCTGGCCCCAGCTGCACTGCACACCAGTGGGATCTGCTGCCCTTCCATCCTCCTCCTCAGGGGAAGGGCACAGGCTGATCCCAGTGCATCCCAGGGAGAAGCACGCCAGCACTGGGAATTCACTGGTTGGGGACCCACTGGTCCCACAATTGCAGTGCCACAGAGATGGGTCCTGGAGCAGCTTTTGGCCAGGCCCAAGCAGAATAATTACCCTCTGCACCCTGGGCTCTGGCAGAAGACCTTTGGATTCAGAGGCTGGACCAGAGGCAGGTAGAAAGCCAGGGCCACCAAGGTCCTCCCCCATCCCTGGCCATCATACTTACATGTCCAAGCGGTGGCATTGGGCCCCCACACGGTGTAGGGCCCTGCTGTGGCGCTCAGCCCCAGCCAGTACTGGGTGCCAGGCTGGAGATGCTGGAAGGTGTAGCTGGTGAGGCCCCTCCTGGCCGAGAGGGTCGTGGTCACGGTCTGGGTGAGGAGGTTGTGAAGCACAAGGTGCAGCCAGGCGGCCCCCCCGGCGCTTGCCCAGGAGGCGACGAGGCTGGTGCTGGAGCCTGGGCTGAGCCTCAGCTGGGTGGGGGTGGAGGGAGCTGAATGGAAAAGCAGGAGGCAGTGAGGTTCAGCACTGGGGCTGGGGCTTCCTGGACCTTTCTCCCTCCCTAGGGTCTCCTACGCCCATAGTTGCTCTCTATGCTGGCACAGGGGGTGAAGGTCTGGCAGAGGTCTGCTGAGGGATGTCTCTCCCATGTCTCCCAGGGGAACTGAGAGGCTTTTGAGGTATCTCCATACTGTCACGCTCTTTCAGGCTGCAGGGCAGAGGTGGTGGCAGCATGGGTAATGCAACGTTTCTGCATCTCCCACAAGCCAGGCCTTTTGCCAGGATCCCCCAGGTCGCCCTTCACCCATGGGGACATGCAGCACACAAACCCAAGCTGTGGGTCCTGCAAGGCAGGACTGAGGTGTGAGGTCGTCCCCTTGGCCAAGCACACTGGGCTCACAGAGGGGATGTGAAAAACTCCCAGCGGTTCCCCATCCTACACAAACTCCCCATCCCAAGCCTGGAGACCTCCTCCCCCTCTCTGCAAGCCCAGCTGGCACGTGTGCTGCACCCCTCCTGCCAAACCCTTCCTCCCACCCCCTTCCCTCTTGGGCAGGCACACCAATCACTCCCTACCTGTCCACTGGTGGATACTGGTGCTGGCCTGGCCGGATCCAGCCAGCGTGCTGACCTTCAAGGCGTACTCATTGCCAGCCAGCAACCCGTCAAACAGGAACGTGGAGGCGTTTGGCAGGACGGATGCATTTCTCACAAGCGTCTGGGAGTCGCTGTGGTAGAGGGCAAGGTGGTAGCCATCTCGCTGCCCGTGGGCGTGCGCCCAGGAGGCACGTAGCACAGCAGAGCTCCCATCGCTGCTCAGGCTCAGGTTGCGGACGGGTGAAGGACCTGCATCAGACATGGCAGATGGGGGCTGGCTGATTGCCTTGTGATACCTGACCTGCCAGGTTGCTCAAGGGCCAGCGGGACAATGCCTTCATCTAGTGAGGCCCTGCCAGCCAGCTCCACAGGATCCAATCTGCCAAGCAAAGCCCCATCACCTCCCTCCCAGCCCTTCCCAGTCTCCTACAGGTTGTGTGGGCTTCACCATCCCTTTTAGATCAGTCTCTGCACAGTCACTCTGAACTGGGCAGGGAGGCTCAGTCAGGGACAACACACCAGGTGCACACTGAGAAAGGTGAAGCCATCAGTTCTTATTGGTGCCGAGTCCTCCGTTCCTGCTGGCCCTGTGGGTCCTGCCACCTGCCTTCCTGTGAGCATCAGCCCCTGCTCCCTGCAGCCACCTCTACTGTCTGATACCATCCCTTCTGATGGCCAAACCCCTCCCTCCAGCTATACTCTCTTTTACTAGGTTTTCCACCTTCACCTGCACTGATTTACCCAAAGATCTTCTGGAGAGATGCAGGCAAGGGCTGCCATCCTCACCTGAGCTGTGGGGTCACCAGCCCTGCCCCCTTCTCCCCGTCCTGGGCATCAGTCAGGGAGGGGATAGAGCAAGCTTGGTGGGTGAGCCAGTGATTGACAGAGATACGCCAAAATCATGGAGCAGATGCTACTTCCTTGTAGTTCTTTCTAGACCTCCAGGCACAATTTTTTCCATCCCTCAGCTCTCTGCAGTCCACATCGTAGGTTGGTCCACCATTAGTTTTATTATTCCAAGAGAAGATATGAACCTTCCCCTTGTGAGGTGCAGGGGCAGGACCCTCCTTCCACATGGATGAGGGAATGAACCATGGGGCTCTGAGGACCACGGAAGGACCCTAATCCTTGTGGAAGTGAGGAAAGACCCGACCTCC
The DNA here is from genome assembly GCA_013400535.1 of Scopus umbretta. NCBI lineage: Eukaryota > Metazoa > Chordata > Aves > Pelecaniformes > Scopidae > Scopus > Scopus umbretta. The sequence continues at coordinate 15,158 of VZTL01061521.1, forward strand.
CCATGGACTCACAGGACTTCACACAGACCTGTACTTCACACTCTCCAAAGCAGTGTGACAATCATTGATAGGAGCACTCGGACCTTTCCACTCTGCAGTCCCTGGGGAACCCCTTACTTGTCTGTGCTGTGACTGTCTGGCTGGTGGTGTCCATGCAGGCAAGCGTGGCTGTCACCTCAATCTCGTAGCGCATGCCAGGGGTCAGCCCGTGGAACCAGAAGCTGGTGATGTTGGGTCCAGCAGATCCATTCTGCAGTGGTGTGCCTGACCCCAGGGAGGAGAGGGCGAGCGAATATCCCTCAGCACCCCCCTCCGGCTCATCCCAGGAGAGAAGAAGGGAGTCCGACCGGCCACGGTCACTTACGCTGAGGTTCAGGAGGGTCCCTGCAGAGGCAAAGCCAAAACCCTCAACAGGGAGCTGTGGCGCAGATGAGTGGTCAGCCTGCAGGGCCAGGCTCCCCAGCCCACCCATCCTCACAGCACACCTGGGCCTGGGCCATCACCATGGGCACTGCCCTGCTGCAGTCAGCCGCCCCCCCTGCCCCGCAACCCCAAAGGCTCTGAACAGCCTTTGGAAAGCACAAGAAGGTTCAGAAAACCCCATGGACTGGGGTCAAAGGCACCACATGAAAGAGATGCTCCTAAGCATGGAGCATGTCTTCTGCTGGAGAAAGACCAGAAAGCTTCAGGCCTTCACATGCTTTGTCCAGTCAGCCCTGGCTTATGGCAGAAAAGTTGCCCTGGCTGGGTATAATCCTTTGCTCACCACCTTGGTTCGTTTGAGCCCCCAAAAAGATGTTGAAGGACTCCGGGTCCACCTTGCAGAAGCAAGACAGTGAGGGAGCAGGTGAGGGTGGCCAGTGAGGGAGCAGGTTGCATACGGCAGCAGGGCCACTATGGTCTCTGCAATAGTCTCTGTCTCTTTGTGGGCTCCGACAGAAGAGAGGGTAAAGGTTGCTTTGGAGGGATCCAGGCACTGAGACCCCCCTGTCCTGCCCAGTACAGAGATGACAAGGGAAGAGCAGGATGCTGTGTACGTGGAAGAAATGCGGGGCCAGATTTGCACAACCCCCTGCTGAGGTGTGTTGCTGCCCTGGCCTTGCTGCAGCAGCAAGGTCAGCATGCTGCAGCTGCAGGGCCGGTGCTGCAGCATCCAGATGGAGAGCATCTGGGGACAAGGAAGTGGCATATGGGGCTTTGGCTAATTGGTGGGTCAGTGGCCAAAACTGCTATTGAATCCCTGCCCTTAGAGTGGCTTAGGAACCACCTACAAAAACAGGAGCCAGACAGAGCCTGTCTGTTGGGACCAAGCTGGCAACATGAACCTTGCAGGCTCCATCTCTGCCTCCCCATGCCTCCACTAGCAGATCGTCATGCACTCCCTATCCCCAGCCTTGCTGTGAACCATGAGCTCTCTATTGCTTTCAGCCTTTGGGAAACACCAGAACAGCTCTAGTGCTAATAAGACATTTGTGTAGTAATTAGCACTTAAAATTTATGACATGCAACATGTAACAGGCTTACATGTGATCCGGCATGGCAAGAAAGCTTTAAACAAGCACAGCTGTTGCCCCAGAGGTTTGCCCAGGGCTTTACACAGCAAAAGAGAAGCAGCGTGGAGTGACCCCCAGGGGCAGGGGACTGCTCAGGTGTTGTCTGTGGCCTTCCCACAAAGATGGACAGTTTCAGGACTGCAAGCAATTTCTGTTTCATGCAATGCTCTCGTTTGGAGCCTGCTGCCATGCTGAGAGCTTCACCCAGCCGATGGGTGCAAAGGGAGTTGGGGAAGTTAGATGGACACAAAAAAGGAGCATGTAGTCCCCCAGGGAAAGGCCGCCTCAGTGCCATCCCTGAGCAGTTCAAGTGCAGATTTAGAAGCAGACTGCTTGGGAAGGGTTATCCGAATGTAGCTGGGTGTCCACAGGTCAGGTGTCTACACCTGGGCCAGCTTCCCTGGGCTCTCCTTGCTGTCAGCAGAGGCTGTCACAGAGACTTGCTCCAGCCACAGCAGCTTGTGGAGCACAGGGCATGGTTAATCTCCTGAAGACAGCCAGCAAGCTTGTGCCCTGTGTGGAGCTCAAGCAAAGATGGTTTTTCACTGTGGGGTCTTTCTTATCTCATGAAGGTATGAGTTCTCCACCCATGTTTGTCTGCTTCTCTTCGGGTATCCAACAGACTGCATTGCCTGCCTCCATCTGTCACTTGGCAATCATCTTCTTCACTTCTGCAGTACAAATGTACTAATACCTAAAATGGGCCAGAGTCATCCTCCAGCCCTGAGGCCCATGATCACAACACTGCTCACTTCCCTATAGATAAGCTCCACTAACCACATCACAGCCAGCCACATCCAGATACACCCCATGCCCTGATTGGTGCCTGCAGATCATCCGGGAGAATTTTCACTGGCACAGGCCAGCAACATGCAGGCACTGCGCTGGCTCCAAGCACACGGCACAGCCATGGGGCTGCCCCATGGAGCATGATCCTGCCCAGCCAACTGCAGGGGCTCTGTGCAGGGCATCTATGGCTGTGCTGTAGCTAAGTGCGCTTGATGCTCCATGGGAAGGAGGGAGCTTGGAGCCCTGTGCATCTCTCACACTACCCCCCATAAGGCTGGTTGCTGGAAGAGGATAGGGCTGACTCGCTCCCCTTCCTTGGCCATGATCTGCAGCCTGCAGTAAGTCTAAAGCAGAGTACAAAGCTACTCTTAACTCCAAAAGTCCCAGCCCAGCACATCTGCTCATCTCACAGCTCCCGGGCACCAAGACCACCCTCTGCAGCCCGGGGACCTCTTTGCTTTGACTTACCTCTATCACTGGGTTCATCCTGTCCCTCCAGCCCTGCCCGTGCTGTTCGGTTGCATCCCTCGCCCTGGGGGATCGAAGGTGTCAAGTGAGAGAGGGGCAAGGTGAGGTGGTCTGAGCTGAGACGAATGCCTGGGAGAGGGGCCCTGTGCCAGGCCAGGGGTCAGGCTGGCCAGGCACACGTCGCACCAGCCATGGCATCTGGGGGCTGCAACCCTCGGGGACTGCGGCCCCTCTTTGCAGGAAGGACCAGGTCAGTGCTCACGTTGCCCTCCCCTATCCAAGGCAGGGGCACAGACTCAGCAGATGTAGCTTGGGGGCTGCCCTGGCCTTTTGCATGGGTCCTGCATGCAGACCAACATGGGGCCATGTCCACAGGGGAAGGCATCCCACCAAAACAGCCAGGGCACAAGGGGAAGATCTGGGGAGAGAGGAGGGAGGGACCTCTGGATGGGCCCTGGCAATCTCACTCCCTCTACAGGCATTGCCCCCTTCCCGTGATCATGGCCGAGAAGGATGGAGGGTCCCCAGACCTCAGTCCACCTACCATCCCCCCACAAGCTGCAAAGCAAGGGCTTGGCCCAAGAGCTACACGGCATCCAGCACCCTCCACACTGCAGCGGGTGCTGAGCACACTCAAGGGACACCCATCTCCCCACAGTCTGCTCGCGAGCAGGGCGTGCTCTACTTAGGTTGAGGCTAGTTCCCTCCACATTAAAGGAAATATCTCTGCCCACTCCCAGTCCCGCAACAAGCCACAGAGGAGCAATCATCTTTCTGTAGTTATTTCCCCCTTGGCTCTGCTGGTTGACTCATTTCTGGCTCCCCCACTGACTGCGGTGCTTTTAGGAGCGTGTGCACGGAGGGGAGTGAAGGGGCTCCAGACCCCTGGGAATAGCAACCAGCCAATTCCTGGGGTGAGGAGCAGTGCAGCCATGGCAGCAGTAACACGCTCTGATCCCAGGCGCTGGGCGAGAGGGCATGGCAAGGGGGGAGGAAAGCGGAGGAAAGAGCCATCTAGTAATTGCAAACATTGCTAATTTGGTGCAGCTGCATGGCTGGAAAGGCAGCCCAAAAATATGCCGTCATTCCTCAGCGGGGTAGGACTATGCAAAGCCCCTTGCTGCCAGAGAGCTTGGAGCCAAGAGCCTGCATGGACAAACGGGGGGTTGAAGAGACAAGGGCTTACCTCTGCCAGGGTTCCCAGGAGCCGTGGCACCCACAGGACAAGCAGCAGCAGCAGCGGTGGTCTCATTGGGATCGGGGTGGCTGGGGATTAGAGGGATGACAAGTTGGTGGGGGGGTAGCTTCTTAGCAGCGGCTGTCCCCAGCCAGCCCCTTCTCCCACGGCAGCGCGGGGCTGCGTCCCCACATGCTTTCTGAGCGCGGGTGACAGGATGACATCAGTGGGGACGGGCGTTGCATGCCAGCGTGTTGCACATCAGCCCTGCCAGCTGTCCTTGGGCAGGAGCAGAGCGCGCCTCCGGGCTGGGAGAAGTCCAGCGTGTGTGTGTGTGCCCCTCGCTGGGTGCATTTGCTATTGTTCCCGCGGATCTGTGTCCCTCTGCGGTGGCTCTGCAGCTGTCCTTGTGTGAGCGGGTGTGTGCTGCGGCCAGAGAGCTGCTTGCCGGGGGGCTTGGAGCAGGGGCGCCCGCTGTGGCTGGGTCTCTGCAGGGCTGGAGCCCGGTCTGGCCATCAGCAGGAGTTCTGCAGAGTTGTGGGAGTCGGTGCTGAGAGGGGAGGAGAGGGGAGGAGACAGGACCGGACAGATGGCGGCTCTGAGCTGGAAGGGAGTGCCCAAACCAGCCCCCAGCAAGGGGAGCGAGGGCGGACGGCAGCCTCCGGCGGCCGGGCTCGGAGCTGGAGGGAGCGTTGGCAGGAGCATGGATCCGGGGTGCTGTGCACCCTGCGGCCGTCGCTGTGTCCAGCACATTTGTGCACTCTTTAGCTCTGTATGCATGGATTTCTGCACAGCGTGCTGATGGGGAATGGGAAGTTTGGTCATGCTGGGTGACGAGGGAGACGTGTGCCTCTGTGTGATGCTCATGGCACAGGGTCAGGCAGATTGGAGCTGGGAGTGGCGGGGTGTACACATTGTGAGAGGTTCCTGTGTGCTGCATCCCATGGGTGCAGATACCTGGACGGTGCTTTTGCACATTCGAGGCGTTGGCTGGGTCCCCTGACTGCTCGTGGGTTGTAGGAGTTGTACGCGGTGCTGCCACGGGGAGCACACTGTGCCCCCCCAGCCCTGTGCAGGGCCGTGCGTTGTGTGGTGCTGTGCTGTGTCTGTGCAATGCGTGGCAGGATGCCAGCTCTGAATCAGAGCGGAGATGCCATTGGCTTCACATCAGCGCTGGAGATCTGGGACAGTGTTGGAAGAGGTTCAGTGATGCATCTATCCTGGAAGCCAGCGCAGTCTGTGTGGCCGTGGGAGTCTGTCCCAGTAGCCGGCACGGCCACCAACAGGGGCTATTCAAGTTCTGCTTATTGCTGTGAGCCACCGAGCTGTCAGGGTGGGACACATCCCCCACTGGCCCCAGAACAGCAGATTCCCTCCCCGAAAAGCTCAGAGGTTTGTCAGGTGGGACCTGTGAGAGGCAGATCAGCCCCCAGTGCCTGGCAAAAGACATGGGAAAGCCCCAGCCCCTGCACATAACTGAGAAGAGAGGGGGACACAAGGACCCCCAGTTTAGGCCAATCTCCAACCCCAGGTCCATCCTGCAAACCTCCTGACAGCTCCCAGGTTGATGGAGCCAGCTGGGAAAGGGGACAGAGCACATAAGTCCCCTTCCCTTTGCATAGGGAACAGCTCAGCCCAGCAGTGAGGGCTTATTTGTCACCTTTGTCTCCTCTGTTCGTGACTCAGACATCCCCCCAGCAGCGAGGCACAGCTCAACAAATGGAGGCACCTCAAGTCACTCTGTCCCCACACCTGCCCTCCCTCTGCACCCTGGACATGAAAATCAGGGTGGGAGCAGAAGACAATGCCTTTGCTCCGGTGCAGGCAAGCTTTTTAATCCTTAATACTGGCAGCTGCAGGGAGGGCTGAACATCAAAAATCCAAACAGTGCATCTTCTCAACTGATGGAGGCCCAGGGTAAAAGCCCTGGCTCTTAGAGATCCCCTGGAAAGTATTTGGGACTGAGGTGCACCAGCACCTGGGGTGATGGGGATGACCCATCAACCAGTGCCACAGAGAACTGGGAACACCCATCCCTGCTGCCGGTCATTGGTTTGACTGGGGGCTGGCCGTCCCTCACAGGAGCTGAGCACAGGAGGGTACTCATGGAGGTGACATCCTCCAGCCACTTAGATGGATGGGGAAGGAGTCCCCCTCCACGAGCTGAGGCAGAGGGAGGTTTGGGGCTGCCTGCTGCCATCTCCAGTGGGCTGGGGACTGTTTTAAAAGGCCTCTTTCCAGAGCTGGGCGGCTGCAGCCAGCTGGGCGGAGGCTGGAGTTCCCCGCTGCAGCGAGGGCTTGCCAGGTTTAGCAGGGGGCCCAGGGTGGGATCTGGGAGGTTACAGCTGGCTGATCCCCAAACACTTTGCAAAGAGGCTTTAGGTGGATGTCCCATGTGTGTCCACGGTGTGGTGCAGGCTGTCAGGCAACACGCCCTGCCACCGTGGCGCAAGGAGAGGTGACCCTGCGTTGGATGGGGAGCATGGGGCTGTGCTGCAGTGAGGAGCCTGGAAGGTCAGGATGGCTAGGGGCGGATGGGACTGTGTGGTGTCCCTGGAAGGTGGCAGGTGATGGCAGAGCTGAATTGCAGGAGCCCCTGGTTGATGAAGCAGGGGTTAGAGGTTAGGATGGAGGGCCTTGGTGGGCTGGGAGTTGTGATCCAGGGGATGGAGAAGGAGGGAGACTTGATTATCTAGGAAAACCCTGGGCAAAGACTTTGCATCCCCCAGTGTCTAAAGCAGGTGACAGGAGGTAGTGTTCCCTGCAGTGGCACAGAAAGGAGATTCTCCCTGGTTACAGAGTCAAGGTGGGGCTCCTCTAGCTTCAAACCACACCAAAGAGCAGCTCCAGGCCAGCAAGAGGACAAACCCACTCTCTGGAGTCCTGGGAAACTCCAGCTGGGCTGAGTCTGCCCTGCCCAGCTGGGGAGCAAGCTGAGCCCAGGTGCATTCACTACACCTGCCTGCCCGCAGCCCCAGTGCTCCTGCCACCAGCCTCCCTGCAAAGCTGGTCATCTCCACCTGCAGCCACCCCGGCTCAGCAGGATGGAGTTGCAAGGGAGGTAGGTGGGATGTGGCATCTCAGGAGCTTCTTGGAAATCAACTTCTGCTGCCATGGCCCTGCGTGAGGGTACGACTCCACCACCAAGGTATTTACTCTGGGCATGGGCTTGCCCAAGGACCAAAGGGTCTGTCCTGTCTTCCCTGGTCTCTGGGCTGGGGAGCATGGTGTCTCCACCCCCCAGAACCCACTGCCATGCTGCATGCCACTGCCCCGCACCTCCCCATCCAGGAGGAGAGGTGACCCCTGGCCTGGCACGAGGACACGCCGGGTGGATGCCTCGGCACCATGTCTTGCTTCCTGCTGGGCTGGGACTGACTACTGGGCACGGTCCTGGAGGTGTCCAGCAGCTTTCCCAGCCTCCGCATGCTGCTGGGCACCCGTCACAGGGCACGCAGAGCTGGCACCCCGTTGGCCATGGGGACACATCCATACCAGCCTCACCGATTTAAACGTGGGGACCCGGCGGCTGTGCTCCCTGAGCTCAGGGACTTTGGGCTGTGCCTGAAGTGGAAACAGCCCAAAGCGCTGGTGGGAGCCAAACCCAGGCCCTGTCCCTGGCGCCGCAGGGCTCAGCAGCCTCCCATACTGGACAGAAAAAGCTGCTCATTACGTTTCAGCGCTGCCCTCCCCGTGGCCAGCCTGCCTTCAGCTGAGGATGCCAGATCTCCCCTCTGGTCCCCCTGACAGTGAAGCCTTTGGCTGTGCCAGACCCAAAAACAACTGCAGAAGGTTTCTCCACCCAGCAGCTGGAACCCAGCCTGGAAACTCAGGGGCTGCCGAGTCATCACATTTTCCGTGAAGCAGCAAAGGCTACCGCAAGGAGCAGGGGGATGGGGGAGGCCCTGCCAACCATGAGTGCTCAAAAGCTATGCTGGCCAGAGCTGAGGTGGCACCGTGGGGTCAGTGCAGCCAAGCCACTGCCTCCTGCAAGGGGGAGAGCCTCAGGCTGGGACATTGTCCCTGCCCCGAGCCCCAGTGGGATCATCCAGTCTGGAGCAGAGATGGAAAAGGGGACCTCTGACAGCCTACCCATCATTGTGGTGTCAGGTCTTGCTTAGGTTATGCACCACAGTGCAGTGGCAAAGGCCCTGTCTGGCAAAGGCTCCTGGCAGTCCTGCTAGGCAGTGCCAACCTCAGACCAGAGCAGAGTCCACCCCCAGTTTCCCTTTGTACTCCACACACTGGCCTCTACTCCAGGTGCCCTGGGCACGGAGCTGGTGGCACAGGGCTTGTCCCTGCTGAGGCATCTCCCAGACCTGAGCATGACCCTCCGCACTTGGGGGAAGTAGGGGACTTCCCTGGGAAGCACCAGCTGGGGTGAGGATGAGCATGGTAGGCAGCAGGCCTGCGGCACCGAAGCATCGCTGGTGTCACAGGGTCTGTGTGTGGCGACAGCCAGCAGGCAACGCTCCTGAGGCTGGGCACAGGCAGACCAGGAAGGTCCCTGCACAATGCTGCCAGGGGACAGCATGCGGCAAGGACGCTGCCACTCCCTGAGGGACTCAGCCTGCCACCCAGAGAGGGCAGAGCCATGGCCTGGCACTACACCATGAGTGATGCTGTTACTGCATGGAGGAGCCTGTACTGGACGTGCAGCCCTGGTGTCCTCATGGGAGCTCTGCCAACCATCCCTGAGCAGGACCCCTTGCATCAAACCTGGCACCCTGCGACAACATGTTGCCCAGGAAGCCTGTGATATGGGGCGCTGGTACCACTGGGATTGGACTGGGAGCAGCTGTGGGACTCCCTTCCTGCCTCAGCCCAGCAGTGACATCCTTCTGGTCTCTGCCCCTCCAGTCCCTGTGTCTCTTTGTGCCCACCAGTGCTGTGAACTGCCCCAGGCCATGATTTCTCCCCTCTGCCACCTCTGAGGTGCTGGGTGCTGCCTGAGGCTGCGAAGGAGGAACAAGGGGAACAGGCTGTTCCTGGGGCAAAGCCTGCAGAAGATGCAGGTGCCACTGGGACCTCTCTCTTTGCAAGGTTCACACGCCACTGTTCTCCAATCCTAAACCCCAGAGCACTGGGATGCTCTTCCTTCAACCCCTTACAAGTGTTTAATCATTTCCATGTGGAGTCCTGCCAGCGCTGCTGCCTACCGCCTGCCCTGCGCTTTCAAGCCCCGGAGCTCTTCCCATTTTGCGGAGAGAGAGCGGAGGGCAGGGGACATCACCCCTTCTGCAGGGCAGAGCTGTGCCCAGGGCAGGCACAGGCGCACTGGCCAGGCTACTGGATGGCCAGGAGGCGCAGGAATGACTCCTGTGCTCTGTGCTCCCCCCCGCTCACTGCCAGTGACGGATGAGACCTGGCAGCAGAGCCCAGGATGCCTGCGGGTGCGAACCAGGCGCCTGCAGACCTGGGAAGAGCAGGGCTGCGGGTGACTCAGAGCACACCCAAAGCCGGCAGAGCCGGGCAGACCTGCTCTGCCCCCCCGGGGTGTGGGTGCCACCCCTGGGGCTGAGCAGGCTCAGAACTCCCCTTCCCCTGGCCGGGGCAAGAGGCACCGGGTGGGGAAGGCTGATAGCGGCCTGGAGACTGCCCCACACCTACTGCAAGCAGCGCTAGGGCAGCACCTGCATGGTCCCCCCAAGCTCCCCACTCCATGCCAACAGCCTGCAGAGTTCTTCAGGGCTCTGCTCCCACCCTGGGATGCAGTGCCAGCACAGGCTGACAGCAAAGGTGCCCGGTGCCACCAGGACGCCACACGCACGGAGCCAGGAAGTAGCCATGAAGCAGCTCCTGGTGCCTGCCCGCACCTCACCATGTTGGGGAGCCTGGGCACAAGATCCCCCCTGCGTAGGCACAGCCGTGTAATGCCAGGCTCTGCTTCTGGCACAGCCACGCATGGAGGCTGCTCATCCCCAGCCGCCTGCTCCAAGGCCGTGGGATGGGGTTTGCTCCCACTGTGCCAGAGCACAGGAGGGTCTGCGCTCCTTTCCCCACCGCATGCATCCCAGCTTCAACCACAGGGCGGGGAAGAGAGAGGGGGACAATGAGTGGGAGCAGTACCTCTCCTGGTGGGCATCCCTGACGTGGTCCACAGCCTGTCCCTGCGAGCCTGGTGTGCGTGTTGTTGGCTTGGCGCACTCACACTTGCTTGCCGTTTACTCCTGCTTGTGCACGGCCCTGACGCTCAAGTCTGGGCTGGTCCTTGGGGAAGGCCCGCCTGGGCTCGCCTAGCGTCTCAGCTGCAGGATGCCAGGGAGGAGGGATCAGCTGGACGGAGATGTCTCCTGTGGCCTCATGACGGCAGGGCTATGTGCCCCGGGGAGGGTGGGAGATGCGTGCCTTGCAGGCTGGGCATCACTCATGCGTCTCTGCACCTTGCCTGGGTTTGTACCACGCACTGCAGGGCCAGCCTGGGTGCTGGGGGCACCCTGTGATGGGACCCTTGGAGATGGGAAGCATGTCTTCATGCTGCCATTGCAAAGGGAGGCAGAGAGGGCCCTGAGGCCATGATGGAACCAGTACAGATGCCCAGATGCACACTCCAGCCCTGAAGGTGTCTGTGGCCTGTGATGCTAAAGGCTTTGCTGCCCTGGGCTCCATCAGACCTGCCACCATCCTGGAGTGAGAGCATCCCGGTCCCTTTCAGCTCCACACCAAGGGGGAGGTGGAGAGGGGCCGGTGAGTTGGCTCAGGAGGTACAGAGCATCCCAAGAGCTTGTCCAGGATGACACTTATCCTCACCCTGGTGAGTGGGTGGCCAGTTGGTCCCTGGGGGTAAGGAGAGGGGTCTTGTCTGTGGGTTCAGAGGAAATCCAGGACCGTGGGAGCAGGTCCCAAGGCACCCCCTCTCCCATCATGATGGATACAGCAGGAGAAGGTGCAATAGCCATGGTTGTGAGAGTGAGAACTCTTGTTTCCTACAGTCCCAGCTAGAAACAAGGCCTGGAGCTCATGTTTCTGGTGTCCTTGCAAGCGGCTGGCAGGATTAGCACTGCTTAGCCCCATGTGGGAACAGCAGGTTCCCAGACCTGCTGTGCAGTGCATGGAGGGGGACTTCTGCATCTGACCCTTTCCAGTCCTACAAGGGACCCACGTGTTTCAGCTGCCGCTCAGGGGGCTCAGCCTTCCCACCATGGGCACCTGTCCCTGCTGGCAGCTCCCCCCGGCTCCCCGCCTGGGAGGGCTCTCTGCAGTGAAAAGGGAGAGGGAAGGCGACGCTGGCTCAGTCCAAACCAGCCTGCCTGCGCCACGGGGAGAGAAGGAAGCCCTGGACACTGCTGCCATGCTCAGCAGCTACGTGAAAACCCAGCCTCCAAATTTGGAAAGCATCTCAGTTTCCAAATACCACCATGAACTAAAAAACTCACCTCAAAATGAAACCAGCCCAGGCACTCTGCTTCAAAGTTTCCTGTATAAAAACAAACCTGCCAGACAGCTGCATTTGCACACAAAAGGTTTTGTTTTCGGGAGGAAGGTCTCTTTTTCGGAGGAGTAAACACAAGGCCTGCCCATCCTCCATGCCCCCGGGCGGGAGGCCTGCCTGGCAGCTCAGGGCGAAGGCAGGGCATTGTCCCATCTTGCTGCCTGGCTGCCTTCCCTCTCCCACGTCCCCTTCCAGCAGACCGCTCCCTGCAGCAACACCAACGCCGCTGCCGTACCCAGCTGCCCACCAGCTTGCCCTGCAAGCACTGGACCCTGGCAGGCTCTGCCAGCCGAGGCTGTTCGCACCCATCCCCACAGCTGTGGCGCCTCGGAGGGTCCCAGGGCACAGGGATGGGTGCAGGTGTGCAAGGGCAGAGCTGGTCCTTCAGCAGAGGGACCAATATCTGCCTGTGGCTCTCCTTGCACTGTGGCGGTCGCAGGGTGCTGCGGCGTGGCACCCAGGGGTGCTCCCCTCCCCACAGCATGGCTGCAGCCTTGGCAGTGCCTGCTTCTGCAGCTCCTCAGCTTCTCACTGGCACCTCCCGCAGCACCCGGAGCCAAACACAACACAAGCCCGACTCTTCGGCTGTCAGCGGCGCCTGCTGCTTTCTGCGACCAGCCCCCAAAAGAAGGCAGCTCTGCTTCTTCACAGGAGCAGCTGGGGGACCCCCACTCCGGCTCTACTCCCTCCAGTCAGCTGCAGGCCCCCCCGAGACTGCCCTCCCTGGGCTGATGCACGTTTGGGGCTGGCACAGCTGCAGCCTGGCTGGTCCCTGGGGCTCTGCCATAGGCAGCATTCACCCATCGCAGCGCATGCTGCTTCGTGGGACACGTATTACCTACAGGTGTGGGTCTCATGGCTGGAGATAGTTAAAGGCTTTGCTGGCACAGGCTTGGCCTCGCCAGGTGGGTGCCTGCAATTTTGGAGCAGGGGTGAGGCTGTTGCAGAGGGATGCAGGATCAGCCCCCTCTGTTGTTGCCTGCTGAGAGTTTTGCTCCAGATCCCTGTGAAGTGTCTGTCCCTTCAGCTGCAGCCTCTGCTGCTTGACTTGGGACAGTGACACCATTCACTGGGTCTTGCAGAGTGACCTGGAGCTCAGCCCTGCCTGTCTCGGGCTCCCCGATGATGTGTCCATGGACTTGAACATCCTGGCTTGAGAGTTTGGGGACATGGAGGGTCTGTGGGGCTTGGAGACCTTCTCAGATCCCAGACTTGGAGAGCTGGTCCCTACCCAAAGCACTGGCAGAAGCAATTTTCACCTCTGAGCTGGGACACACCTGCCCTGCCTCAGTTTACTGTCCGTGCACTGGGAAGCAGAGGCGCTTTGCTGCTGGAGGGGAGGGAGGGAGAGCAGGCCGCAAGCTGGTAACGGGGACACATCAAACTTTTCAGAGCCTCCTCATCCCTCCCTGGGCTGTCATTAGCAGCAAGTTTTGCATCTGAACTGTGAAGCCACGCTGTCCTGCTTCTCCCATGGGTGGTGCAGCTGGGCTGAGCTGGCTGTGGGGTCTGGGAGTGACTGCCCCAAGGCTCAGGGGGATCAGCCAGGCTGCTGTTCCTCTTGAGCCACTTGGCTGGGAGAGCCTTTAACAACAAACATTGCAGAATAAGGGAATGTTTCACTGCTTTTTCCTGGTCAAGTGGTTTCCTGTTTTCTAAGCAGCATTTCCAGCACCACTGGGGCAGAGGACTTGTCTGCTCAGAGCCTGGTCGCAGAGCAGACCCTCACCGGGGAGGCAAGTTCCTGCTACTTGACATCTGGCAGAGAAAGAGGTCACAAAAGATTGGCTCTAGGATCAGCTGCGACCTTTACTGGAGACCTGCAGTAAGAGACAGTGCTATTGTCTTCCCCTCTGGGCTGAAAGCATCCATGAGGACATGGCCTTACCTAGGTCAAAATAGCCTGGACACTGCTTGTTTACACAGCCTCGCTGGTATTTCTTATGGACAGCTTTCCATGGCCTGACAAACTCATCACATGCATGGCCACCCACTCGACACGCTCAGTCCTGCACGGGGAGCACAGGAGCTCCTGGGCTCAGTGCTGCTTCGATGGGCTCTGCTGTGAGCAGGAATGGCTCAGTGCTGCGGTTCATGTGGGGTGCTGCTGAAGGCAGGGGACAAGGGCAGGATGCCCCGTGGCACACCACTGCTATATTTCCCAGGAGTGTGGAGTGAGTGTCCCCATCTCTATCACCCCTGCTCCTCCCAGGACAGGCCCTGCACCCCAGCTGTGTGTTGGGGTCCTGAGCAGAGCCCTGTACAGTTTCAGTGTCGTTCCAGCCTTGGGTCCATCCTTTCTCCCCCAGAGCCTGTCTGCAGCTGTGCACACGGGGAAAGTCACCCTGCCTGGTGGTGCTGCAAATCCGTCGCCACTCCTCTGCCCCAGCCCAGAGCCCCCTGCCCAGCTCCTCCCGCTTCTTCCCTGCCTGTCACTGACCTCCCCTCTGTCCTGGATGGTACCAGGAGCAGGTGTGGTGGGACCATCCCACCAGGTCTCCAGGGAAACACACAGATATTTTCTCTGTTGACAAACATCGTCTTTCCCCTCGTTTGCTGAGTGTTATTAAAAAGAGCCTGTTGGCAGAGAGTCTGTCCTGAAAGCCAGCCTGTAAGTGTCAGCCCCTGGGGACTGTCTGACCCATGGAGAAGAGGCAGCAGAGAGGACGCTGACACACAGGGCAGCTGTCGCTGCTTGAGTCAGTCCTGGCTCCTTGTGGAAGACAGGATCCATGTGGACATCCTCGGGGTCCATCCTGGTTCCTTATACACTCAGCCAGCCCTGACCGTGACAGAAACATAAACCAGGCCCTTGCAGGAATGGAGAAATAGGCAGAAACAGGGGGCTCCTGTCAGCACCCGTGGGCCCAGACTCAGGCAGTGCTGCAGGATGTGGCCCAACACATGTACAGCATCTCCTCCCCGGCAGGAGCGGGCAGCAGGGCCCCTGCCCACACATGCCTGCAGGCTGCTGCATCTGACCTCTGCAGGGTCCCCCTGGCTGGACTCCAGCTCCACAAAGCAGAGTGACCCCAAAGCCCAGCTGAGGCGGCCTTGCTGGTGACTCTCATGTCTGGGGAGAAGCTCAGGAGACCCAGAGAAGAGGGTCAGGCAGAGCTGCCTGGGGGGCTCTGAGAGGAGGTGGAGTTCCCCCCTGGCAGGGGTGATGCCCACCAAGCGGGACATGGTCCGCTGCACTGTCGTGGTGCCAGGCTGGCTGGTGGCATGGCAGGGCAGGGGTGGCCTGCCCCAGCTGAGCACAGAGCTTGCTGGCTTTGCACCCTTCTCCACAGCCCCACAGGTGTTCAGCCAGTGCTTCCCCATCCTCTCCCACACTCGCCAGCAGCACGGATGCCTCCTGCCCTATCCTAGTATCACAGACCTGGGCCCCAGCACGACATGCAGGCTCTACATTACAGAGGGGCCCACCCTTTCCCAAAATGCACACACAGTCCAGCAGGCCTTGTTCATAGGGTGCAATGTAGCCCCTAAACCAGAGATGAAGTATGGATGGGCTGGTGGACCAGAAGCTGTAGCACTGTGCAGTGACCTGCCCACCAGGCACCACAGCTGTGATCTGCTGGTCTCCCACACAGTGGCAGACCCAGTGCCTTAGCCAGGGTTGCTGGAAACACTGTCCTGATGCCAGCCCCATGGCTTGACACCGTGCCCACACCAGGTGGGAGCAGGGGAAGGTTGTTCTGCAGCGCTGGATGATGGAGATGTCTGCTGTCTGCCACTGCAGCTTACCCAGCGCTGGCAAGGTGAGGCTTTCACAGGCAAGAAGCTTGATGCCTTTGCTGCATCAGGGGATCTGGTGCCACCAGCTTGATTTGATTGCCTTGATTTATCCTCCAGTGCTGAAAGCCCCATGTCTCCATCCTCCGCTACTTGCCCTTGCTGGCAGGAAAGGTGTCACACTGCCACAGAGCATCTGGGGAACTGTCTTGGCCTCAACAGCAGAAATAAGAAAACTTAAAAAGCTTGCAATTTCTTAGCTTTTCCTCCAGATCTGGAGCATTTGTGGCATCCAGCACCATGGCTTCCCCACAGCGAGCCAATGGGAGTATTTCTGATACCTGGAGCCAGGAGAAAATAGACACCCTGTGCTGCGAGCTCCTGTGGCTCAGACCTACAGCTGCACGGCTGCAGCAAGACCAAGGGGACTTGGGAGGCATTGCTCAGCAGGAGGTGACACAGTCCCCTGGTGGCTTCCTGATTTTCTGAGGCCAGAAAGCACTATCCAAAACAGCTTTCAAGAGCAGACAGGCCCACATACTCATATGCACGCATGGCCCTGCCTAGGCAGGTGGCTGGCTGTGCGCTGGAGGAGCCGCACTGTGCAGATCCCCGTTGTCTCTGCATTGCTGCCCTCTGGCTGCCTCTGCACATCTATGGAGAATCTCTCCTCCGGTTGGAGAGATGGCAGCTCCTGCGGCTTTCATGGGGCTCTGGCTCTTGCTAGATGTAACGCAACTCAAGAACCTTCCTTTGGGAGCAGATCAATGCATTTTTGTGTGCCATCAGCCAGTCATGGGTGCTGGAAGCCTAGTGCCAAACTACAGGTTAGAGGACTTGAATTTAGAGAATATGTCTCATTTGCACATGCAATGTATCTCACATGATCCTGTCTGGCGGACGTGCCCTGCTATGTGAAGACAGGATTGTCTTGGTGGGATTCAGGGTGAGGAGGCTGAGTCTCTCTCTGTGCTCAAGGGGGATCTTTCAGAGTCCTGTATAATAGCAATACGGCAGTGGATTCACATTTGCAAGGGTGGCAAAACTTTTCTGTGGGCTCTCCTACCTTAAAATGACACTTTACAGAGTGCAGGAAAACAGCATGGAAAGCTCTGGAAAACACGGCTTTCATTAAAAGATCCTACAGACCTCAGCTCTACAGCCCAAGAAAAGGGGAAGAGGCCACTGGGGTGAGTTGTGCAAGCATCTGCATGGAGAAAAGATGCCTTCTGTCCAGCAGCAGCCGCTGACACACCATCAGCTGGCAACTGGAGGAGCCACATTCTTGGGTCAGCTTCACCCTGTACCACTGGTCTTCAGACAACCCCAGGTCATCCCCACCTCCAGGACTCCATGCAGAAGCTGCTGGTACATCCTCCCTGGCCTGTACCATGCAGTAGCAAGGTCCTTTGGCCCCAGGTAGCTGCATCCACAGGTCCATCCTGTGCTGGGGCCAGATAGTACAGTCAGCATCACATGCATGGGCTGTTTTTAGCGAGGTTAAGAAACTTAGCCCCCGTGGAGTGACAAACACTGCATCTGTTTGACTCGCTGCACCTATTTCTACACCGGACGTTGGCTGAGAGCGGGCTATTTTTAACCATCCCTGGTTCACTATCTTCCTTCTAGCTGTAATCATGGGCTAGGAGAGGATCTGTGTGCTCTTTGTGAAAAACTCACTGCCGATCCCAGACCAGATAAGCCTGCGGAAAGCCAGTACCGCTTCCCCTGAGCCCAGTGGGCGCAGGCTCTCTCACAGCAAAAATGGAAGTGACTACTTTCTAACCGCTTCCTTTCTTTCTGGGTCTCTCTCTCCCGCCTGCCCCTCCTGACAAGTTCGTTTCCTGTTATTGATAACGGCCCCTGCACCCGGCAAGAGGTCACCGCGCTTGGTGCCCCCACGTGAAAACAGCCCGGGGGCTGGAGACAGCAGGGCTGTGCAAAGCAAACCCAGCCAAGCTTTGCTGGGGCAGGCAGCAAGGCTCAGCCCGTGCTGTTGGGTGCTGAGGTCCCTGCTGCCACAGGGTGCAGTGTGCCAAGGGACCCAGAACATGGGCAACATAATGGGTCTTCAGGATTTTCAGACCTTTTTGTGCCTTTTTCACAGGGAGCTGCTTTGTCCTGTGTGCTCTGGGGATGGAGAGTACTTTCTTATTCCTGGGAGCCTTCTCCCTGCCCATGCACCTCACAGTGCTTTGCAAGCAGGAGCTGTGGTCTAGAGCCTCCTGAGAAGACACCTGTGTGTCTCTTGGCCTGGGGCAAGGCAGCGTTTGCTGCCACCCTGCCGGGCTTCCCGTGCGAGGCAGACAGCTAGCTCCCCAGGGGAAACTGAGGTACACAAAGGTTTCCAGGCAGCCTTTCCAAAAGGACAGTGCTCTCAGAGGCAACCAGGGAAGTGCAAGACAAGCCCAAGTGACATGTAGATGAGCAAGATGCTGCTGCCAGTGCTGGGGCTGTGTCCCCTCGTGGTGCAGCAGCATGTCCTGGGTGACAAAGTACCCCCATGGCTCTTGCTGTGCCTCTGTGGCTTCTCCTCTGGCATTTGCTGGACAGAGAGTCAAACTCTCAGCACCTTGGAGATCTGGCCCCACATGCTGGCTTAGATTCCCTCTACCCTCACCACTCCACTTAGGAGCAATCCTCCATGCATGAAGCGAAAATGAATGGGGAGAGCTTGTTCCCACATGGGGAGAAGAATAAGCCATGTTGATATAAGCACCTTCCCACTAGAACACCTTCCCAGGGGGGCTGTTCCTGTGCCCATGCACTCCTCTAACCCACAGCGGCACCAGCCCTGCATCGTTGCTAGCCCCACACAGATGGGGCTGGTTGTTCACCTGCTTTCCTCTGCCTTTCTGTTTACAAAATTGGAGGAAAGCTCAGCTTGTTTGCAGGAGATGTGGGAGAACATCTAATTCCAGAAGCCAAAAGTGATTCTGCTCAGCAGTCATTCAAAGAAAAAGAAGAAAAAAAACCCCAAACTGTTCAGCAAGAAATTCAGGTGATAAACCATCCTTTTGGTTCTCCTTGAGGAGAGGAGCAGGAGTGCAGGGGCTGGCAAGATCAGCGGCGGATGCCTTGAAAAAAATGAAACAGCAATTGCTTAATTGCTTCCAGCCAGAGCCGGGCAGCGGCGGGAGCAAACTCTGTGCAGACTGTCACTGGCAACAAGGAGGAAGGTCACACGTCTGCTCCCTCCGGCTCTCCCCCCTTAGGATCAGCTCCATCCCAGCAGGATGCCCGAGGGTCCGGGCTCATGTGGAGTGCTCCTCTGTGGGCTCTGTGCTCCTTGCAGCCCCACTGACACAGGCTCCACGCGGCAAACGTTTTGCACGCCGCGGCACAGAGTGCTGGGGCTGTCCTTGGGAACGCGGAGGAAGCTGGAATAGCGAGACGTTGTTCTCCAGGAAAAGCAATCTGCAGAGGTGTCTCACCCAGCGCCCAGGTCCTGGCTGTCCCCAGGCCAGCGGGCACATGACATGGAGCCCCCCGATGCCGCGCTGTAACTGGGCTGTTTGCACCCCCTGCGGCCGGCTCTGCAGGATGCTCGGGCTAATTGCATAGTCCTCCTCACACCTGCCAGGAGCTGATCTGCTGGTTTTAATAGAGTCTGCTGAATCCTGAGGCAGCTGCTTCACCTTCAAGCCCATGAGCGATATTTAGGCAGCAAAGGAGATGGGCTAATTTCCAAAACCCTGCAGGACGTCCTGAGCTGCCAGTCGTGTCAGCAGGAGCAAGACCAGCCCTGTCTGATTGCTAGACCCAAAGGTGACGGAGGTCCAGCGAGACGAGGCCATGGTGCGGTAGGAAATCCTGCGGGGGGGAGACTGTGGGACACCATCTGTGTTTTGGGTGCTAGTTCAACACCTGCCTGGGCTCAGGTGACTTTGGGGCTACACTGCTGTTTGGAAAGGGTTAAGAAAGGTGCTGGGGTGTGTGGACCAGGGCAGGCCGGCTGGGACAGCAGGCTCATACTCAGGAGGCTGGAGGGCAGAAATGGGAGTAAGGACTTGCTGTGTATTAGTGGGCAGAACAACTCCCAGTCTGAAGCTGGGAGCTGCTCTTTGCATGCACGGAACTAACTATGAGGATATGGCCAGAGGATGCTCAGGGTGCAAGATGACTCCGTGGAATTGGGCTTGTAAAATGCAAGTAAACAACCTGCAAGTACCAGTCAGGGATAAATCCAGATCTCCCTCCCTGAAGAACCAGCTCCATAGGGTCCCCACGTCCTGCTGGACTTGCTGAAAATAAAATCACAGCCATAGAACCCCTTGAAAACCCTCAAGGCTCTGCCACAAACGTCTCCAATCCCTATATCCCAACTCATGACCCTAATGCACAGGTGTCCACAGACAGGGGACACATGGGATCTCATGCCTGGCACATCTCTGAGCACCTCACGTTGGGCCAGGGTGCATGGCTGATGCTGTAACAGCTGGGACCCTTCCTTCTGCATCTGCCCCTCCATCACCAGCCCCCTGCTGTCCCAGCACCACTCTGGGCATCATCATCACCTCTGGAAACACAAACGCCACATTCACCCATCCTGCTCGCTGTGTTGGGCATTAGGGGTGCTGTGAGGGTGGGATGCCTCTGGGGACAGGACAAGGCTGGGGTTTCTGCAGAAAGGCAGGGGAGGGATTTGGCAGCAGGGAGGCTATTCTCCCTGCAGCAGTCCTGCTCTCCACATGGGCTGTGAGAACGTGAGGGTGAAGGCCACCCTTGAGGGATCCAGGCACTGACAGCCTGCTGCCACAAAGGTCAGAGCAGAGAGGAGTGCTGGGGACAAGGGGCATTCCTGTTCTGGGCCCTGACACCCCCTGCCCCACCAGGGGAAGGAGGGAAGATGGCGAGGGGCACAGCTGTGGCCCTCTGGGACCTACCCCAGAGCCATTTCCTTCAGTGCTGCTTCCCCCAACCCCGTCTGGGCTTTGTCCTCCGGGGACTGCTTGGTTCCTCTTTGCCTGTGGCAGCTTGCGATGGAGGTGCCTGCCATGGAGTCCTGGTCCTGCCCTGACAGAAAACTGTCCCTGGGTAGGGGTCTGCCCTGAGCCTTGACATCCTCTTCCCTTGAAGCCAGGCCTTACTGCAGATCCTCCATGGCCCCAGCAGCCCCTTTTGTAGGACTTGTGCTCTGCACCCCAGCCAGCCTGATGCATCTGGTGCAGAGCTGGTGGTACCACATGGGATGAGCATGGCTGAACAGTGATGCAGGGCCCCTTGCCTTGCACCACCGGCCAGAGCCGCTCCTGGCTTTTTTCTCACCGTCGCACCCATCTGCAGACCCAGGCGGTGTCCCTCAGGAGGAATGGGGTGGCAGCACCATCTTCCAGGCTGGGGTGCAGAGGTAGCCAGAAGTAGCGTGCACAGAAGTGTGTGCATGTGCATCTCTGGGACTTTACTGCTCTGCAGAGGCCAGCGAGGTATTTGCATGTCCTTTGCCTGCATGGGCAGACGCCAGTGTATAAACGGAGATGTTCACTCTGCACGTGTGGGTGTGCATCCCACCCATGCGCTCCTGCGGGTGGGCAGGCGGAGGTGCATGGGCTATTCGCAGGTGGGCAGCAGCCACATGGGTGGGTGCAACAAGGAGTGGGGGGGAAGATTGCTGCAGGATTGGCACCGAGAGGTGAAAAGTGCCCTGGAATAACTGGTGTGTTCCTGCTCCGTCTGCTCCTGGTCTCCCTCACATCCAGTCTATCTCCACCAGCTCATGCCTCATTTTCCACCAGCACCTTGTCTTTCGTGCTCTGGGTCTCCACTGGGCTGTGGCCTCCCATGCTCTGTCCACCCCCAAATGCATCTCTGTTGTCATGTCTCAGCCTGTGGGTGCTTCAGCAAAAGGGAGGAACAGGAGCCATGCTGGCCAGGTGGAAGTACACTGAGGTTCATTAGTGCACCATCAGATGCATGTAGGGGTCAGGAGGTCTCAGCAGTGCAGATTTTTCTGCCCCTGGGAGACTGGACCATGGCACGTCCCTGCACCACATCTCTGCTTCCCTCCTGTGTTCCCCCCATCCTGGATGAGTCCTGGACTCATCCCCCATCCATGGGGATGAGTCCCCATGGCCAGGACAGTCCCTTCAGTCTCCATCAGTGCTTTCTGGATAAGGAAAAGCCAAAGGGGGTCAGGTCATGCTCCCACGGGGCTCTGTCCTGGGTGTCCTTGTTGGTCCCAGCCAGGACAGGTACATGAGTGGCTGGTAGAGCCAAGCCAATGGCATGGGGATGTCCATGAGTGGCAGAGGGAAAGTGCTGCAGGGTTTTCTGGGGTACTTCCCTGAGCGTGAGTACCTTGATATTAGGTTGCTTCAGAGGCAGAGGATACACTGTGGCTCAGTATCTGTTTCCTCCTGAGGCACACGAGTGACCCAGGTCCAGGGGCAACCAAACAAGGTCATTTTGCACAGGGAGTGCATCTGCATTCTTCGCTGCAGCTTTCAGGAAGGTTTCATGACCAAGGCAGAACCTGGAAGGAGGAAGAAAGGTCTTACTGCTGAGGAGATCCAAAATCCTTTGAAATGGCATCAGATCTCTTAAATCACAGTGGGCCACAGACCACTAAAACTGACAGCACACAAGGAGCTCTTCGCCTCCATAAAAGTTTTTTTCCACACCACTTTTGCAGCTTGACCTTGTTTCTTGAATAAAGCCATGTTTTGGTGAAAGGTTCCCATTCCTTTTGGGGAAAAAAGGCCAAAATCCAGCTCCCAGAGGATCGTGCTGCCCACTGGTCTCCTGCTCACTGTGCTCCGTGCAGAGGAGGAGGACGTGCCCATGGTGCCTCTCGGGTACAGTGAGGGCCTCTGGACAGCCCAGCTCTGGCGATCGGAGCCCTGTTTCTCTGCACATTTGGATGCTGCTTGGTTTTGTGGATGTTCCCTCGGCCTACAAGGTCTGCAGGGGTCCAGCCATCTCTGTCCTCCCCATCACAGGCGCCTGGCAGTTGGGCAGGTTGGGGGGGAGAGTGGGTGTATAGACGTCACCGACACATGCCCAGTGACTCGTGTGTGCTGGCAGCTCTGTGGTATCTGCCCTGATGCCATGCTGAGCTTGTCCCTGGTTTGTCCCAGTGCCAGAGGAAGAGGGCGGCGAGGAGGCAGCAGGTCTGTGCAGGGGTGGGCCAGCAAAAGGCAGGAAGGGAGGCCCCAGGAGTTTGCATCTCGGCTGCATCCTCAGGGACCCCTTAAGCTCAAAGCCACCCAATGGGAGGGGTGCCCACTACACTAAGAGGGCAGATAGAGTCCCAGCCTCAGCCTTGCTGAGGAAGGAAGCTTCCACATTGTCTGACAGGCTGATACTTCAGTAAAGAACCTTATTTGTTTACTCTGGTCCCTACTGAGGGCAAGTTTATGCGGCTACCTTGTTAAGTACTGCACTTAGACAGTCATCTTGGGAAGACTTTTCAGTCAGAAGACAGAGGGTGGCAGGGAAGGGCAGTGCTGGGGCTTGTTTGTCTGTGGTGGGGCTGTCTCGAGGCCCCTACAGCGAAGTTCTTTCATCCCACATAGGACAGGGAACAATTCCTCAGGCCATCCTCAGGCTTGATACAGAATCCAGTCCAGGTCTGCAGAGGCTGCTGGGACCCTGGGATCTGCTTGTAAGGCAGGTGCTGGTGGCCCTTGTTTCCAGGATAAGGTTGCTTTGCTGCTGGCCAAGCCCAGCACTTTGCTCTGGAGCTTGGTCCCTCTGATCTCCCAGTTCTTGTGTAAAAGGTGGCACTGACAGGGTCTCCCATGGGCTGTCAGTGAAGATATTGTTTTCAGGATGAAACTCTGGCACCCCCTTGCACACACATTCCTGCAAACACACAAGCATGCACAGACATGTACCTCTCCAGCATGGTGACTGGCAGTACCGGCACTGCACCTCCTAGGGACGGCCTGGTCACTGCAATGAGCTGGGCTGGAGGTGGCCCAGGGTGGGGGGCTCCCCAGGGCAGCAAGGAGGATTGCCCAGGGGGAGAAGGCATCCGCGGTGGTTGGCGGGGATGCAGTGGGAGCCACTGCAGCACAGCGGGGTGGGTGCAGAAGAGGAAGGAAGCGTGCAGTGTCTGCGCAGAGCCTGGGCAATAACAAACAGGAAGAACAGCAGGGCTGCGGCAGCGGGCATCGGTAGGAAGGATGCGCAGTGTCCCAAGGGCAGACCTGTCCTACCTGAGCCAGACCCGCCAGGGACCTTCCTCCCCAAATATACCCCCTTCCCTGCCCTGCTGCGGAGGGGGAGCCCGCGTGTCTTCCCCTGGGTGCCCAGGGATGGTCCTGGGTGCAGAGCAGTGGCGGGTGGCGCCCACAGAGAGATGGCTTGGGGGGATGGTGGGGTGGCGCAAGGACCACACTGCACATGGCTGGGCATAGAGGGTGGGAGGTGCCGAGCCCTGGCTTGCCCCACAGCGTGATGGGGAATGGCTGGTGCACAGCCAGGCAAGGGGATACAGCGAGGGTGGCAGGGATAGGAGGACTCATCCTGGCTCCCTGTGGAGCAGGTGGGGTCTGGTGTCCCCAGAGCAGCACCACTGCACCACGTGAAGCATCCCACCTCAACTGTTCTGCCAGCAGCCCCAGTGCCACGACTGGGTATTGCCCGTCCCTCCATGCTCCACGGGCTGGCACTGGCCATGGCCGGTTGTAGAGGGCACAGAGCACACCCCATTGGCCTGCTGGAGATGCCCATGGAGGCACCCCAGGATTTTGTGGGAGGCCGGGCTGCACCCACAGGCACAGGACGGGGGTTCGCTGGCAGGGAGCATGGCTGGGGCTGCAGGCGGCCCGGCGGAGCCGAGCTGCGGCGATGTGGCCGGTATGTGTGTGGGCGGCAGGCAGGGTGGGGGAGAAGGAGGGAGAGGAAGCGGCAGAGGCAGCAGCTCCTTTGATAAGCAGCTTCCTGAACACTTTCAAACCGTGGTGATAGACCGACACGCGCGGCGCCTGCGGGCCTGTGCCAGGACCGAGGGAGCCCACGCCACGGGGCAGCAGGTAGGCAGCTCCCCAGCCCGTCCGTGCTGCCTGCTGGAGGGGGGACCCCTGCCAGGCAGTGCTGGGCCCTGGAGCCCACAGGCGGTGGGCATGTGCTCGCTGCCAGGCAGCCTGGGCAGGGCTGGGATGCTGGGCAGGGTGATGGGGACACTCTCCCTGCAGGTGCCGGCAGCTGGGGCCCTTCCCAGGGCCGTCCTGCCTGCCAGGGTCTTGGCTGGGGCATCTCCCAGGTCTTTCCTGGCTGGTGTGAGAGGGATGGCTGCTGGGGTTGGAGCCTGCTGCTGTCTCTGGCCAGGATCTCCCCTGGTGCTGTGGCTCCTGGCGAGCAGCCGCTCTTGCCCTGCTGGGCTGGAGGACAGGGCCACCAGGGTGCCCTGCGTGGGGCATGGGGACAGTGTGCATGGTAGCAGTGGCATTGCCACTCAGAAACGCTGTCGGGCAGCAGGGAGTCATGGAGAACAGCTCCTGCCCCAGCTGCATTCCCAAACAGCACAGCCACAGCATGGACCCGGTTCTCTGCAGGACCTCCCTGAGCTGGTGAGGTACCTGGGATTCCACTCTTTGCCCACTGAGACCTCCAGTTCCATAACATCCCCTGTCCTTTTGGGTCCATCTCCTCCTAATGAAGGGAGCTGGGGATGAGTTGGAGCCTCATGATCCCAGGGTGCTGCCTGCACCATGGGGAGCTCTGCCCAGAAGTGAACCAGCATCGCCCACATCTCCTCATCCCTGCCAGGGACTGTCCCAGGGCTGGTGGCAGTGGAGCACGGGCCCCTCCTCCAGCTGGGCCACCCCATCGCATCTTGCTCAACCACCCAGATAAAGCAGTTTCCTCTTGGTGGTTGCTGAGACCTGTGGGATGAAAGAGGCTGTCTCAGGGTCTCCCTTGCCAGAGCTGTGAGGCTGTTGTGTCTCCCAACAGCAGAGGCTGGCAAGGCTTCTTGCAGTGCCTACAGCCCACCCCGTCTCACCTGCCGAATGCTGCTGTGCTCATGTGGGTCCCAGCTCTCGCTCCTCCCCACCGTGTCCCCGGGCCGAAGCAGGCATGCCAGGGAAGGGCGGAAAACATATGGCAGCATGTGCTTCCCATGCAGGTGGAGAGCATCTTGGAGTCCCCCGAAACTAGACCATTTTCCACCAACATGGGGCTTGGGTGTCCTCCACTCAGTGCAAGCAGATGGCTGTCAGTGTCATGCCCAAGGTCACCAGTGGGTGCCTGCGTGGGTTCCAGTGCTGTGGGCATCCCAAAGAGTGCACATGTTGGGAGCTCTCCCTGTGCCACTCACCTGGATGCAGGGGCTGGTTCCAGGTTCCAGGGCAGCTGAGGACCCAAAACCTGTCCCTTGCTTAGGGACTATCCATCAGGAGGTCCACCCAGCCTCATGGTTTCTCTTAGATCTGCCTTTTCTTTTCCAGCTGCTTCTCCTCCAATGGCTCCTTGATTCCCCAGGAGCTGAGGACCCCCCGTGTCCCCTCTCTGTACTTCAGGACGAAGGCTTTGTGGCTGCCACAGCATGGTCCAAGCCTGCTTGGTGTGCTCCAGAGTTCATAACGGCAGCATGACAGCCCGGGCAGCTGGGACAGACATGGACAAGACGGACAAGCCCAGTCCCTCTGCCAAGAAGCACGTGCGACTTCAGGAGAGGTGAGTGTGGCTGGACGGCGCCTGCAGCCTGAACTCTGCGCTGCCCATCTCAGCCCAGACAGCGGATACCCATGGCACTGCTCATTCCCAGGGCCTGGGCTCCCCAAAACTTCCTTCCCCCAGCCCAGAAGTGCCAGCCTGCTGCCTGCCAATTTGTGCAGATGCCAGGTCTGAGCGTGGCCTTGACCCCCTCTGCCCAGCCTGGGTCAAATCTAGACACTGTGCTTTGAGGGCTTTCCAGCAAAAAGGTGAAATGACCAGCTAGTTTCTTGTTCCTCTACCCCTCTCCATCTTCTGGGGTCTCTACCTGTCCCCTTTCTTCATCCTCTGTTATTCTCTGCTGACTTTTGCTCGGTTTGGGGAGGTTTTAACTGGTGATACGTGGGATGGGCTGCCCTCCTGTCCCAGGGTAGCAGACGGTCAGCCAGAGACCTCTTTGTCTCACAGGAGGGGCTCCAATGTGTCACTGATGCTGGACATGAGCTCGCTGGGGAGTGTGGAGCCCATCCAGCCCGTCTGCACACCACGGGACATCACGCTGAAGTTCCTGAGGACATCCAGCCACATACTGAGGAGAGAAGAGCTCCAGCAACATGCCCAGAGCCTGACACAGCTCCAGGAGGAGTTTTCGGTACGATGCTCCCCTTCTCTCCCTCCTCAACTGAGGGATGGCAGGGGCTGGCAGTGGTGGTGGGGACTGGCAGGGGTGGACATCTCTGAGGGAGGCTCCGAGCCCAGCTGTGCCCCACAGCACTGGTGGCAGGGAAAGCGATGTGGGCAAACAGGGGTGAGGGGCGCCCTGGGTATCCCGTGGCTGCCCACTCCCTCGTGCACATAAGTCCCCTTTGTGTCCCTGAAAAGCCTGTCCTGCCCTCTCGCGCCAAGCTCTTCTGCCAAGGTGGCCTCTCTGGAAGGTGTCCCACCACATCTGGACTAAGGACAGGGCTCATCCCAGGAGCTGACATCTCTGGTGTTGCTGCTAGGTCCCTGGATCAGCCTCTCATTGCCTGGGGAACCAGCTCTGCCACAATGAGGGGACAGAAGCAGCAGCAATGGAGCTTTCCTCATAGTTGTTCTCTCTTCCTGCAGAAAATCCCACCCAACTTTGTCAGTCCGGAGGAGCTGGAGATCCCTGGACGTGCCTCCAAGGACAGATACAAAACCATCCTCCCCAGTATGTGCCACTGCATCCCTTTGACTCACATTTGCCCAGGCACTACGTGCAGGGGCGGTGGGGTTCACGTGTGCGTGCCCGTGTGTGTGTGCATGGGTGTTTGTGCATGGGAGAGGGAGCAGCCTCAGCTGCATCGGAGCAGCCCTGGCATCGGGGTGGACACTCCTGGGTGCTCTTGGTGTTCCTGCTGTGCTTGTTCTGGCTCCCCATGTTTCAGGAGCTGGGTGTTGTGTTGCAGGGGGTGTACACTGTGGTATGGGGTGGTATGTGGGGAGCAACTCCTTGGGGTGTATTCCCAGGGTGTGCAGTGGATGACAGCCCAGCCTAGGTTGCTCCCTGCCACCACGGGGGCCTTGCACATCTTAAGGGCATGTTGCTGGGGGTATAAGGGCTGAGAATATTATAGGAGGACTCATTTGGGCTCTAGTCAGGCACCGTGGGAGGGCCCTGGGGGCGTTATTGCCTGGCGGGTAAGTTACCCCACATGCTCACTGCAGTACAGGCAGGTTTGGGCATGGCTGGCTGTACCCTGCCGTGGCAGTGAGGGTGAAGTGAGGCAAGAAGGGGCCCAAGGGAGGGTGCAGACAGCTCCGAGCATGGCATGGAGCCGGGAGGACCCAGTCTGCAGTCTCTGGAGCTGAAGCAGGGAGGATGGGCAGGGTCAGGCTCTGAAAGACTGTCCCTGGGGTAATGCCTGCCATCTCTTTCAGATCCTGAGAGCCGGGTCTGTCTCAGGAGGGCAGGGAACCAGGAGGAAGACAGCTACATAAATGCCAACTACATCACGGTGAGTGTCCTGCCTGGTTGGAGAGTGGGTAGTCTCCCAGGTCCTGCAGCCAACAGCTTTCACAGGGCATTGGGCTGCAGACTCCTCCGTGCTGCAGGTGCCACATTGGGACCCACACGCTGGGGCACTGACTGTCACCCACTGTCCTGTGGTTGCCGTGGAGTAGCAGTCTGGACCTGGCACCACTTTCTGAGCTGGAGAGATGCAGCTCCGTCTGTTCAGGGCAGACACACTGTTGTCCCTTTTGGTGGGAAAGCCTCACAAGCTGGCTGCTCTCAGCTTCCGCTGCTTGTGGGGCTGAGCACCCGTATGGGCTCCCTCCCAGAGGCTTCTCCATCTCTTCCTCATGCACTAGTCTGCTGTCTGGTAAGGCCATAGGAGGCAAGCCGTGTCAACAGAGCATCGCAGCCCAGTGCTGTTCAACCCTTACACATCCAGGAATTTCCTCTCTGCTCAGGGGGTTTGCTGCAATTTCCCAAGAAGAAAGCTAACGAAGGGGAGGGCATGGCTTATCTTTGTCACCCGATGGAGTCCCTTTCCAGAGACTGAGAAATCCCCATACTTCAGGCACCCTGATTTATGATAATCATCCTCCTGTGCCAATGACCCCTTCCGGGCTTCAGTCTCTCTTGTGCTGAACCATACGTCACCCTAAAACAGGCTCTTGTGTCCATCAGGCACCAGCTTTGCCTGGTTGGTATCCTTCTGCTTGGGATAGCCAGGGGCGCTGGGAAGCAGAGGTGGGTCCACAGCCACGCTGGGTGCGTGGCAATGAGGAGAATGTGGGAACGTGGGACTTAGAAAAGTAGCCCACAAAAGTGCCCTCTGGTATGTCAGACAGACCCCTGGAAGGTGAGCTGAGGGCACAGGTTGGAGTGGAGGGCATTTAGTAGCATTTCTTTTCTGGTGGTATTCAAGGCAAAGAGGCAGCAGCAGTGTGAGCTGCCAGCACCCTGAGGTGAGGATCGAAGTCCGATTTTGAACACACGAGCACCATGCCTAAAACTTGGGAGGCTTGCTGGTTCAAATGAGGGTTTGAACATGGGCAGCAGAGGCCTACTTTTAGAGTAGTCTTCCTGAAGCATCCTGGCAGCAAGCAGCTTCACGTCAGGTGTCACCATCACCCTGTCC
Organism: Scopus umbretta; assembly: GCA_013400535.1. Taxonomy (NCBI): domain Eukaryota; kingdom Metazoa; phylum Chordata; class Aves; order Pelecaniformes; family Scopidae; genus Scopus; species Scopus umbretta. Next base: position 44,030 of record VZTL01061521.1, read on the forward strand.
ACATGCATCAGGGTGTACGTGAGCACGTGGCATCCTCTCCATCTCACACGAGTGCTGACAAAAATGCACAAACACTGCCCATCCCTATCTCGCACGCATGTGCACACACCTGAGCACACATGTGCCCACACATCCCTGTGTGGAGCTCATATCTTCTGACCTCTTCCTTCCACTTACCTCTCCAAGGGTGTGACAGTACAGGAATTTGCGGGCATATCAGCAAATTAGCAATGCAGCCTGCTTCTGCCATGCTTGGGAGGCACAGCGAGTCTGGGAGAGCTCTGCAGGTATTTGACCACATCAGCCCCAACCTGGGATTGAATGTTTTTCCTGCTGACCATATCACATGAAATGTTTTTGAGTGTGAGGAGCAAGTGGGAGGCAATTCCCAGTGTTGACACCTCCAGGTCTTACCACAAGTCTCCTTCTGAATGGAAAATCATGTTTCCAAGGAAAAAGAAATAATCTTGAGGCATGAGAAAAGAGCTACACAAAACGTTCCCACAAAATGTTCCTGCCCCTTGGCTGGGCTGGTGCAACTTCTTCTGGGACCAAACTGCTAACAGAATTGCTGGAAAGACTGGATTAAATCACAGGGGTTTAGGTGCATTTTTAACTGAGATTTCTTTTGACAAAGCCATAAAGCTCTGCCCAGAGTGCTGTGTACTTGCTTCTCCAAAAGCTATGGGTGCTGTGGGTGCCTCCCCCAGCATTCCCAGGGTATCCTCAGCCAGTTCCCTGACTCCTTGCTGTATTGCCAAATTGCACCTCCAGCTAGGAGCTGGAGTAAGACGCTACTGACCCTGTCACTTTCCCACACCTCTGCCTGTGCCTGCCCTCCGGCTCCTGCCTGCTGCCACTGTGCGCTCTCCCCGCTGCTGGGCCAGCAGCACTGCCCATAGGCCATGGTGTGAAGCAGGAGTTGAGCAGGACTCGGAGCACCTTCAAGCATTTCTATTTCTTTGGCAATTCTATGCTGGGGAAGGAAGTGACCATGGGGGCAGACACTTGGAGCTGTGAAACAGAGCCTGGGGCAGTGGCAGGGCAGGGGCCTGTGCCGACCACCCCTCCAGGTGTCCCCAGACCCAGCCTTCCCACTGCCGGTCACTGCCACGTCCCCTCCTGAGCCTGGCAGGGAGGCAGGACTGGTGGGTCCCAGCCAGAGTGGAGCTTGATGACTTCTGCTTGTCCCTGGGCAAATGCCTCTGGTGAGAAGCGCCCTCCCTGCGTTAGCTCTGCCTCACCAAGGTGTCCATCACACCGGCTATCATCACACCAATAACCTGGGGATGCTTGCAAGGAGCTTGGGTGCACATGGCTTGCTCCATGGCCTTGCTCCTGGATTGTGGGACTGGGACGATGGAGAGGATATCTGGTAGTTTCTGATCAGGTCTATAAAAGCATTTCAAGGACAGTTTTAGCAGGAAATAGCCTGTGTGGCTCAGTGTCTCACCTGTAGAGGAAGACAAGCACCATGAGAGCTGGGGTGGCCTGGAGACAGACTCCCCTTGCACGTCAGGGTCCCCCGCTCCAGCGTCACTGGTGGACCATGTGCTTGGCAGGGCTATGCGGGGCGGCCCCGGGAGTACATCGCCACCCAGGGACCCATGCTGAACACTGTGACCGACTTCTGGGAGATGGTGTGGCAGGAGGAGGCACCCCTCATCGTCATGATAACCAAGCTCCAGGAGCGCAAAGAGGTACTGTTGTCCCTCCCCAGGCCCAGGCCCAGCACCCCAGCCAGGAGCGAAGGAGTGGGGTGGGGTAATAACAACAGTAAAGGGTTATGAGAGACCAAATGTGGGGTCTGAGCACCCGCTTCCTTTCTCTGCTTTGCTCTTAGAGGGTACCCCTGATCGATCACACAGGCAGAAGGAGAGCCCCAGGGCTGCAGCCTTGGCCCCATCCAGCAAAGCCTCTCCTCCTCACGTGGCCCCTCGTGCTCTGGGCATGCTTTGCCAGCTGGATAATAAGATAAAGAGATTAGGGCAACCCCTGAGAGACGGAACAGAGGCCGTGGTCAGCAGTGTCCTTCCAGCCCCAGCAGCTCTCCTCCTAGGCTGGGAGCTCTCAGCTGGTAGATCCAGCCTGGGATGGGAGCTGGCAGCACTGTGCCCTGTGTGGCAGCTGCCCTGTGCCTTGGCTGGGATCCCTGGCTCCCCGTCCAAGCAATATCTGCCTGGGGCAACTCGCCCGCCCTCTCTTGGCCATGTCCTTCCTCCCTTCTCTCCCTGGCTGGTGCAGAATCCCTGTGCCCTCCACTGGGCAGGCTGGGTCCTCCTGGGTCTGGCACAACATGGACTGGCCCAGGCACAGCTCCCGTGGGGCTGGGGAGAGCCGTGCAGCCTCAGGGTCTGAAAGCCATATGGCAGGGCTTGGAAAAGGGTGCAAGGGGAGCAGATGTGGGGAGAGGGATCTACCCCTTCCTTACCTTCCCCTCGGTATCGCTCCACATCCATGTTCCCCGCTCCCCTTCCCAAGAGCACTGAGCAAAGCATAGCTCAAACATCCAGTGGGTGCCTTGAACATCTTCACAGCCATGAACCCTGCCTTGTTCTTTCAGAAATGTGTCCACTACTGGCCGGAGAAGGAGGGCACCTACGGCCCCTTCACCATCTGTGTGCAGGGGGTGAGCGAGTGCGTGGAGTACGTGGTCCGGGATCTCTCCATCCAGGTGGGTTTGAGCTCCATCCTGGGACCAGAGGGGGAGCCCAGCAGGGCCTGGCAGTGCCCCTGACATCCACAGGCTCTCTCCTGGGGTGGCAATGCTGTGTGACAGGAGAGCAGAGGGTTCATGGCTCAGAGAGCTGGATTTTATGAGCCCCCTGCCAGAGGACAGGTCTGCAGAGCTCCCGCCTGCCCAAGGAGGCTGACAGGGAGTAGGACCCAGCCCTGGAGGGGAGAGGAGAGGGGAACAGTCAGGGAGAGCTTCCATATTAGCCCTTTGCTGCTTGCACTGTGCCATTGGGCTCCACCCCACGGGCCCTCCGTAGTCACCCTGGGCTGACACTAGCCAAAAGGATCTTGCCTGGACTGTGGGGACAGTATTGGGGCACTCTGCATCTGTTCCCATCTTCTGGGGTGCGACACTTCCCAGTGTCCCTGGCCCAGGGGTCTCTCCTGGGTGTCTGACAGAGGGTCAAAGAGGGAGGAGAGACAATGAGATGGGCACAGGCTGCCCAGCCTCTGCTGGGGCTGGACTCCCATGCCTTCATTTGGCCCAGCCCAATCCAGCCCGTGTCATGTGTCCTGATTTCTCTTTCTTCTGTGCTGGGAAAGCTTGAAGGTGAATGCCGCCAGGTCAAACACATTCTCTTCCCTTCCTGGCCGGATCAGCAGACACCTGAGTCAGCCAAACCCCTGCTGCACTTGGTGTCCAAGGTGGAGGAGACTCTCCAGGGTCCAGCCAGCCCAGGGCCCATTGTTGTGCACTGCAGGTAAGAGCTTTCCCCTCACCCAAGCCCCTGCGTGTCCTTCACCTTGTGGTCAGTCTGCAAATGCCAGCGGGGAAAATCCCACATGTGAAAGCTCATGAGCTGCTCCCGCTGTGGTGCAGAAATCCCAGGGCATGGCATCCCCATAGCAGAGTTGTTCAGCCAGCAGCTCCTCTCCTGGCATCAGGATGGTGGCATTAGCATGGGGCATACTGCCCTGTAAAGAAATCTGATTTGCACCTGGGTCTGTGGACAGTGAGGTGGGAGCAGGAGAGCTCTGCAGGGCTGACACCCCGCCACCAGACCCACAGCAGATCCATGGCTCAGGCTCCTGCTTCCTCTGCCACTGAGCATGGCCTGTGGCTTGGCTGTGAAGCTGTTTTCCAGGGCAGCCCTGCTGGAGGAGGTGGCCTCTGCTCCTTTCCTCTCACTGCTGAGTGAATTTGGGGACAGTGGAGCAGAGCGCCCAGTCATCCCTGTGCAACACACTTGGCATGCAATGCTGCAGGCTGGCCTGCCCCAGGGCAAACCACTCGGTGCCTGGGGTTAGAGCATAGCTGGGAGGGGAGGCGACGGGGCTGCGCAGACCACTGCACTGCGCAGGGATGGCGGGCACATACTGGTTTTGTGCTTCCAGAGTGGGCTCAGCTGGGCCATGCAACATGACAGGACCCCCTTGCCATGGCAGAGTGACACCAGCCCGTATCTTTTGGTGTCTGGCTAAGAAAGTTGGTCTGGCAGCTGGGACTGGGACCCCAGCATCCCTCTAGGAAGAAATCATGGCAGCAAACCAATCCAGCTCGGACAGACCAAGGTCCAGGCAGTGGATGTTGTCAGTGCTCAGCACAGCTGTGTCTGTCCCACAGCGCAGGCATCGGCCGGACGGGCTGCTTTATCGCTATCAGGATTGGATGCCAGCAGCTGAAGGACAAGGGGGAGGTGGATATCCTGGGAATCGTGTGCCGTCTCCGCATAGACAGGTGGGTGCTCAGAACAGGCTGCAAATTGGAGGGTCCTGCTGGATGCCAAGCCTGGGAGGAGGGATGCGGGAGGGATGTGGGGACAGGCATCGCGAAGGTGCATGGGGACAATTTTTGATGGAAACCAGAAGGGTTGCTGAAAGATTCAGATGTGGCAACAGCAAACGATTGCCCAGTGCTGGGCTGGTTTTGTTGACAGGGCTGTTGTAGCTCTGAGGACCTGAGGACGAAGGAGAGGAGAGTGGCTCTGAACCTGGCAGCTGGTCTGCCCCTCCCAGCTCAGCCACCAAATTCAGAAGCACTCGATTTTGCCACTTTTCAAGGAGAAGTACCAGTAAAAATTAGAGCCAAATCAGTTGCTAATTGGCATTTTGAACAGCCTGGCAATGGTTCTGAGCCCAAACACTCTCTGGGCAGCTCTGGCACCTGTTTCAGATGTACCCGGGTGTGGCGGGTGAAGCAGGAATATTTGTGCCCTGGGAGCAGGGATCTGGGGATGGGGCTGTAGGCTTCAGCGAGGTGTCAACAGGACCTGCCTTTCCCTTGCAGAGGCGGGATGATCCAAACGAGTGAGCAGTACCAGTTCCTCCATCACGCACTAGCTCTCTATGCTTCCCAGCTGCCGGCGGTGGGAGGCCACTAGCGCAGGGCTCCCTCCGGGCTGCTGGCTCCCGCTCCGACCTCTTCTGCACCAGCCTCGGGGACACCTCCACCAAAACCTCTTACTGCTGCCGCCAGGACACAGAACAGCAGCATGAGCATCCCTCAGGATGAGCACAGCTGAGCAAACCCATGGGGACTGTGGCCTTGTGACCCTGGGGACCAGCAGGATTTGGCGGGTTCACGTGAGGGATTCAGTGGGTGCTCAAGGTCGCCGCTGCTGCTGGCTCGAGGCAGACTTCACCCCTGGAAAGAAGCTTTGGCTTTTGAAATGTGCAACGTTTTATCCTCAACCAGAAGAGCAAGCTGCGTGGAGGAATTGAAGCTGGGTGAGCGCCGGGAGCACAGTCTGCCCTTTAGCTGTACAGGAATGTTTAACCCGTTAGATGCAGAGCTGGTATGATTACCCTGCAAATAAACAGAGCCTCTCTCCTGACTGTATATTGTCTGTGGGCAAAGGCTGTGCTGTGTGCAGGGCTGGGCTTGCTCCAAACACATGCCGTGATGCTCTTCTTGCTAAAGATAAACCTTAATTTGGTACAAAAGGTGCACAGTTTGTTGCCTTCATTCCATGGCTTGCTTTCCTCTCCACCTTCAGCCACCTTCTCAACATCTTTAAAGTAGGGGAGATTCCTAAATGTGTCTGCAGCTTTGCAAGCAACATATTCCAAATTGTTTTTTTGTTACATGAAGATAGGGGTTTTGCATTCTTTTTTTTTTTTT
>VZTL01061522.1:0-20353 GCA_013400535.1 Scopus umbretta
GTGGGGGCTCGGGGAAGGGGATGGGGGTGCAGCAGGGATGGAGGTATTGGGGCGCAAGCTCGTCTCTCCTTGCCCTCCCACATCACTCGGCGTTAGGGTGAGTCCATCCCTCTTGGCTCGGCTCTCCCACAGCACATCTTCAGGCCAGCGGTGCAATGGAGCGGCCAGCGGGTCGTCCCTGATATTGTCCCCTCTTGGTCCCGGTTTTGCTGCTTGTACCCAAATCTGGCATTTCTTACACTATCACTAAGCAATCTCAGCCTTGTACATCATTGCTGATGTAGCTGGTGCCCCCTCCCTGAAGGGCGTTCCCAGCCCCCCCCCGGGGGCCTGCCTCACCCCGCTGCGCAGTGTTCACCCCTGCGCTGGCAGGATCCATCGCTCACCCGAGCCAGGTCCTGCTCAGTGCCAGCACGTCCCCCCGGTGCAGGCAGTCTGGCTTGCGGCTTCTCCTGGGTTGCGCTGGCCCCGCCGTGCCCCCCTGTGCCTGGGTCTCCCCCCGTGGGCCCTCGAGCAGCCCCGTCTCCTTCGTGGGTGCCGGGGCCACAGCTCCTGTGGGGCCTCTGGCTTGCGGCCTCCGAGGACATTCGGGTCTCTCTGCGTGACCACTGAGGTCCGTGCGGTCTCTTCTGGCTGGGTCTGCTGCAGTTTTCAGGATACCCGGGCACATGTAACCCTCCCATCTGGTCCTGCAGTGCTGCTCCTGTGGTACCCGGTACTGTATATGCAGGATGATAAAGGTCGTTTTTCCTTGCAGTGCTATGGACACAATCATAGGGTGTGGTATCAAGTGGAACACAGCTGTAGGTTTTCGGGACTGCCCTATAAACCCATCACACCAGTGATGTGCCGTCGGCAGTTCACTCTTAGTCCCCAATTAAAAGGTTTTTAATGCCTAACACGCTCACTAGGCTGTCGGCTTTCCAGTCTTTCAGCTTCTCTCTGGGTGATCCTGGGACGTCTCACCCTGCCAGGCTGGCCGGGTCCCAGCTGAGGTTGTTGGTCCATCAGCTCAGCACAAACCTCTCCTTCCCACGGGTGCGTGACAGCCAGGCACTGCGTCTGTGTTCTGTCTCATCCTGCACCTAGCTGCTTCAAATCAGTGCAAGGTTCAGCGCTCTCTGTTCCTGCTCCTCCGTAACATACCACAGAAACACCAACCTGCTGTCAAAGATCCATTTGTTTCTGAGATGGAGGTCAGTACCGTCTGTCTGTTAACACTTCAGTACAAGATGCTGCTGCTACAGCCTTGTAGGAGAGGAGTAAATCCTTTGGGAAAATAATCTAATCCTTGACTCCCTGTTTCGCTCACCAGCAGTTGTACTTGGATGCACTAAACAGCCAGAGGCATCGTTCGGTTTAATCTCTTAAAGATGTTTTCTGTCTGGGGGTTGCTTTTGCATGTGCTGCCCTGGCTGCTGCACATCCAGTAATGTTTTCCCAGAAGACGACAGAGGACACGGCTCCAGGCCATCCCTCCCCGATTGTGTGATTTCTACTGCCTGGCCAAGGGATTTCTTCTTCTCCCTTTGCTCCGAGGCTGAGGTGTGGTTACGCATTTGCCAACACAAAGTGCGAGTTCCTACTTGTGCCGCTGTCTGCGTCACTCGTATGCAGCGTTGCAGCCCCTNACAAATCCCTATGACGTGTCCCGCAGTTACAGCTTTTCTGTAGAATGGTTAGGTGCTGGCCCTGCTTCAGCCTTCGTAGCTTCTTTCTTACCACAGGCTGTAGCCGCCTTCACCTGCTTGGTCAGGGAGCGCCTGGAGCCCCTTTCCCCACTGCTGCCAACCCTTCCCTGCACGTTGGCTCTCCGAGCTGCTGCTCAGTGCCCGCAGCCATGCTTGGGGGCCAGCCGGGATTCAGCCCCGCTGGGTGCAGCTCTTTGACTTGGTCTTCTGCAGATATTCCCATGCGGGAAAGTGGAAAGTCTTCCCAGGGTCATTGCTGTAGCACCGTTTTTGGTGTCCTGTTACGACACTTTGATCCCCAGGATGCAGTGCTATGGCCATCTGCTATGTGCGGCTGAGCTGTTTGTTTTACCTTTACAGCCACTTCCAACTCTTCCTGCTTTTGCAACAGCGTTGACAATTAAAGCCGCCGGTGCGTTGCGTCCACTTGCTCACCACCCCAGTCTTTAACTGGGCTGTCAGGGCCCTGGGCCTGTGCGTGGGATGCCCTGCATTGGGCATCGCCCTCCCACCAGTGCTCGGCTTGTCCCTATTTCTGGAAGTGGCTCTTCCCCTCAGCTGTGGTTATTCCTTCAGCAGCTCAGGCTCTGCTGGCCTGAACGGTGCTGAGCGCTGCGTGCACGTCGTTGCCTTCGCCTTTCTCCCAGGTGTGGCTGGCACTACGCGGCGCCCCAGCCCCGGAGCTGTTGGTGCTTGGCACTGCTGGTAGCACCCATCGAGGCGCAGCTTGCCCACGCAGGGAGGATTTTTGCACATCTCAGGGTGTGGGTCCGGGTCTTGCCCCACGTAGCCCACGTGGGCCTGCCTGCCTTTGTGTGCCCACCATGTGAAACGCTCATCTTGGCGGCCGGTGCCCCCCCCCCCCCAGATGAGCCAAACTTGTCCTCTCGTGAGATCCCCTGCTTTCGCTTTCAGGCTTGGGGCCAAACTGATTGCCAGCACCGTGCTGTTGATTGCATGGCCCAGATGAGCTCAACAATCAATTAGATGATCAATGGACTAACATAAACACATTAGTTAATTAAGAGTTGTGTCATTCGCCACACCATTGCAGACTGATTCCACAACATCACACACTCGTGTCTCATGTTGTGCAGCTGCTACTGAATTACAGCCTTGCGTGCTGAAACCCACCTGCCCAGCCCGCTGGGCACTGGGGTCACCGAGTCCCCGCCAGCATCCCGGGCAGCCTGGCAGCAGGCGCAGGGCACCCTCCTCCCCCCGGGGCTGGGCCCTGTGCCCCCGCTGCACCCCACCTTTGGGACACGGCCCCAGTGGGGGATTCTGGGGGCCGGGGGGCTAGGTTGGCAGCAGCAGGCAGGAGGGGGCTCAGTCAGACCTGCGGGCTCACAGTGGGGCAGGGAGGCACAAGGGCTGGAGAGCAATGGGGCGTGGGAGGTGATTTGTCTGTCTGTCCGTGTGCGTCTCCCTGCAGGCACGGGCAGCTTGGCCATGGGAGCCTGGAGTCAGAGCTGCAGCCGCGGCTGGTGGAGGCGTTGGCCGGCGTGCCAATGCAGGCGGTGGCAGCTGGCGGGTGGCATTCGGCCAGCGTTAGTGGTGAGGGGCTATGCCGGATAGCAGGGGGTCTGGGTGGCCAGCGGCAGCGTAAGGCCCGAGCAGGAGCAGTCCCCCATGTCATGGTTACCCCACGTCCCTGGTCCTGGGGGAGCCCGGTGCACAGCGCTCTGCCGTGTGTGGTCGGTGCTGGTGGCCCCGGAGCATCCAGCCGCTGCTGCCAGTGGGGGGTTCAGGGCTGAGCTCTGCTCCAGGGCCACCCCTGATGTGCTCCCCCCCGCCCTGCAGAGGCAGGAGACCTCTACTTGTGGGGCTGGAACGAGTCGGGCCAGCTGGCCCTGCCCTCCAAAGCACTGGCAGAAGAGCGGGTACAGGAGGAGGACTCGGGTACAGGTGAGGGTGCTGCTGGTCAGGTCGGGGTGATGCCGGGTCCCTGCACAGCGGCAGGCAGCACCGGTGGCTTGGTGCGGGGCTGGTACGGTTCGAGCCTGGCAGGGCCTGATTGCTCCTGGGAGCTGAAGGTCGGCTCTTCCCCAGGGGATGCTGAGCTGACGCCCCGCGAGGAGCAGCCGGCGGCCGAGGAAACCGCGTTCATTTCCATCCAGGCATTCCCGGCGTTGCTGGATCTGCCCCAGGACCTGGAGGTCAGCAAGGTCAGCTGTGGGTCCCGGCACACGGCTGTTGTCACACGTGAGTGCCCGGCTCTTGCTGGCAGGGGGGCGGGCAGCACCCCGCTTTCGGTGCTGCCCAGGAGTGGGGTGGGGGTGGCTGACGGGGCTCACTGGGACCCGGTGGGGCAGAGGCTGGAGGCCGGCAGCCCCCCGCGCTGCTCTGTGGGTGCTGGCTGATGGGTGCTGTCCCTTTTTGCAGGAGGTGGCGAGCTCTACACCTGGGGCTGGGGTAAGTGATGCCTTGCTCTGGGACAGTACAAACACCCCCCAGGACCAGCTTTCGGTTTCTACTCCCTTACCGTTGGGCTGCTATTACTTGCATAATGATTTTTTTTAATCACTGTGAGGAGTCATAGCAGAGCACTTCCATGGGCTCCTGCCTGGAGCCTGTTTTCTCCAGGGGTGCTCTCACATTTCATCCCTCTCCCCCGAACGCCTGGTGAGCTGTCGCCCTGCGAGGGCAGAGGCCCCAGGGCCACATCATGGCACGTACCACGTTGTGTCTGCAGGCAAATACGGGCAGCTGGGACACGGGGACAACGCCAGCTCTGACCAGCCACGCCGTGTTGAGTACCTGGTGGCCGAGGGGCTGCAGGCAGAGGAGGTTGTGTGCGGGCCCTGGACCACCTACGTCCGCGTGCTGGAGCCATGAGGGCCCCACAGGCCCCCCGACTGCCAAGGCCGCCTGCGGCGAGGAAGACACAGGCAAGCCCTGCTCCCACCCCCCTACCGCCAGGACCAGCCCCGGCACCACTCTGCCCTGGGAGGGGGGCAGGCAGCCCCCCAGGGCAGGACCTGGCCGTGCTTAGCCCACGGTGAACTGAACTCATGGCCTGGAGCTGGGTTGGTGCCTGACCCTGCCTGGGCTGCAGTTGCACCAGTCCTAAAGACAACCAAGGGAAGGACTCGACGCCTTTGTTACATGTTCTTTTCCGTAACAGCTCTGGTGGTGCTTCATGCTGTGTACAAAGGACGTTCCCAGCTTCCCCCGGCCCTTCTGGAGCCAGCCCCAGCTTAAAGCCATGCCTGACCTTCCTCCCCTCCCCAGCTGCAGGGCCGCACGAGAGGAGCCTTTGGCCACCCCACAGACACACAAACAGCAGCAGCTATGTACACATAAATGTATTATTCCCATGAACAGTATATACAGAGTTACAGAGCAAAGGGACAGAACCCGGAGAATAAATAACAGCAAGTGGGGGACTGTAGTGATAACAAGGTGCAGATTAGTCACAATCAGGGACAGAGCTTCATTTACAAAGGTGCAAACAGGCCCCCCCAAGGCATGCTCAGGGCTGCATTGTACCACCAAAGCACTCTGCTCACCATCCTCTGCCAGAGCAAAGGGCGAGGGAGGGCAGCGTGCAGGGGTGGATGGCGTGAAGCAGGTCCTGGGGGGTAGGACAAGCTGCCCGCCTTCCCAATGGCAGGGAAGAAGGCCTTGTCTCACTGTAGCTCACATCCTTGCTAGCAATGCGTGCCCAGGCCCTCCCTGACGCAGGCTCTGCCCTTCCATGGCTTGGGGATGGGGTAGAGGGCTCAGCAGGGTACAAGTTGTACAGCCGTGAGGGCTCCGGGGGGATGCCTGGTGAGCTCAGCTCCTGTGAAGTGCCCTGCTGCTCCCCCCAGGGACCCCCAGCCGCACAGCTGGTGCGGGAGAGACGAGACCCTCAGCACTACGCCCAGCCTGCAGCGGGGGTGAGCCCACCGCGCCGGTCAAGCAAAGCCTGCTAAGAAAACCTCGACTAAAACAAGCCTGCTGTGATGTTGAAAAAGGAAGATGCTGAGGGACAATAACTACAGAAATGTAGGGGAAAAAAAAGCTTGCGACGGAAGGTGCCGAAGCCAGCTCTCTCAGCTAGGTGCTGTCTGTCCCAGAGCGTGCTCAGCAAGGCAGAGCCCCTGTGACCGAGCACCAACGCTCACCCCAGCCAGCCAGGCTGTGGCAGGAGCCAGTACCCACCGCTGCACTAGACTAACACGACTGTGTACTCAAACCTTTAATCACAAACATTTGCAAGAATTCCCCAAATAAAAGCAAGTTTTTAAAAAGTGCCCCTTTCACACCCTACTCTGGCAGGCAGGCATGCTCCCACCCCGCAGAGCGCCAGGCTGGCCGGAGTAACGCCTGGGACCCAGGTAAAAGTTAACCCTACAGCACGGACGCTTTGGGGGGGACGCTGCGTAATGCTCTGCCGGAGCAGCAACTCACTACACCTAGGAGCAGCTGGAGCCTGGCAGGCAGCACCTCAGCAGAAGGCATTGGTGGTGGTGGAGTTCAGGACGCGGGAGCTACCGTCAGACCTGGAAGCCTTTGAAAGTTCGCGCTGTGGAAACAAGAAGCAGGAGATGGGGATGAGGGGACAGAGGAGGCAGCTGCACAAACGGCAGCAGGGACAGAGGTGTTGCTTCATGGTTTTGTGGGAAAGCAGAAACTGCTCCAGGGCAGCAAGGAGGGCAGGCCAAGCTACTCCTGTGTGTTCGTTTGGGCTCCCCACCCCCTCTTGCTTCAGAAGAGGGCAGAAAAGCATTAGCATTGAGCAGCTGGGAAAAAATTTTGAGCCTGTCGGCTGCCCAGAAGCAGGAGTACCTGTTGCCCAGAAAGCCCCACATCCCTCCCTCCTGCAGCTAGCAGGCTGTCTGTCCCGGGAAGCTCTCTGCTGGGTCAGCAGAACGCAAACAGGCGGCCCCTCAGCGAAAGGGAAGGGAAGCAGGACAGGGACAGCCATACCCAGCTGCTGGAGGAAGGGAACACCTAGCAGGAATCTGCCTCCATCACAAACCGGCACCCTCCCCTGCCCCAAGCCTCTGCAAAAGCCTGGGATCAGAGCGCAGCTGCAGGGAAATCCTCAGCGCAGCCCCAGGGGTACGCAGGGCACTCCACACACAGGCTTAGCTGCCACAAGGAAGGGATGCTTACGGCTGTCTAGCGTCAGAGGATGTTAAAGCCTGGGTTCAGCCCATCCTAATGGAAGGGCAGGGGCCACCAAGGGACCTCCAGCCAGAGACAGCAAAGCCCCTGCCACCAGCAGAGCACCTTCTTCAGCAGCTGGGGCAGCTCCCCAGCCTTCGCTCACCCAGCACGCTGCGGAGACGCCAGCAGAAACGGTGGGACAGATGCCGGGGTCCCACTGCAGCCTCAGCTCAGAGGGGACAGCAAGCAGAGTCCCACGTGAGCATGCCGCACCCGAGTCCGTACAGGCAGCAGGAAAAGCCTTCCCCTGCCTCGGGGGTCAGGAGACCCTCCCTCCCCTCTCCCACTGACCAGGTTAGGACAGCAAGAGCACTGCTGCTGCCAGCTGCCCAGGCCACCACGCTGCAGCCCCTGGAGAGGCTGGGGAGTGTCACCACCCCCAGGACACCCTGCATCAAGCGACGCGGACCTCAGGGGCAGGGGGGAGACTTTGCTCAAGCAACTACAAAGAGACCCACCTCGGGAGAGCAGCCGCACCACTGCAGCTAGGCTGTGCCAGGGAGCCTGGGCCACGTACGCCTTTGCCCCTGCACAGGGCTGGGAGGTGCCCCCGACACCAGCGTTTCTCTCTTGCTTGTCTTTCCCCCACTGGGCTGCTCAGGGCCTTTGTATGACGTGAGCAGTGCTTGGCCTCAGCCACTAAATCTTAATTTTAAGTTCTTGACACAGAGCCAACAGATTTGCTGTCACGGGCACTGGCAGGAACAGCCGCCCTGCGTGGGGACACCAGGAGGGCTGTGCAGAGCTGCAGCCCCGTGGGCTGCTCTGGGAGGGGGGAGCACACTCCCTGTGCTGCCCAGCGAGGGGAGGTGGGTTTAGAAGAGGTGAATTACCGCAAACTCAGAATAGGTGCTGGCAACAGAATTAACGCTGTGGTTACGCTGGGCAGGGGCTGTGGGGGTGCACCCACCGCTCAGGGTGGTTCCGTTCAGCTGGGACATGTTCTCCTTGTTCCTCTCCCTGTATCCAGGACGGGGGGGCTTCACAGCTGCACGGCTGGGGGTCCGAGCCTGGCCAAACTACAGGAAGAAGTGACAGTTAGATGGAACGCAGGAATCAAGTAGAGCTAGGAGAGCGGTGCTAGCTTCACTGCCTGTCGCTCTGTGGTACCACAGCAGTTTCAAGTTCCAGGAGCCCTTCATGGCATAGGGCTTAATTCTGATCCCAGAAACTTACAGCACCACACCCATCTTTTGAAGGTCCCCAAGCTGCCGGCTCGGCACAGAGGAACGGGGGTATGCTGGAAATCTGGGCTGGAGGAAGACTTCCCGAGTGCTGCTACTACCCTCCCTCCTCCCTCAGGTCCCAGAAATATCTTGCCAGGATTGCAGCAGCGCAACGCAGCAGACTACGGACAAACAGGGGCTTTTGCACCCCAGGAGTCTGGTGGAGAAGACAGCGATGCACAGCGTGGCACAGTGTGACACAGCAGTCTGAGCAAAACCATCTCCTCCACAGCCCACCCTGCCTGGACAGGGGCTCCCTGGAAAGCTCCTTACCTTCCCTCCGGAAGGTGGCAACCGAGACGTTGGTGAGTGGTAGATGGTTCCCCCAAAAGCTGAACGAACGGTGCTGTTGGGTGTGGCACTAGAGATGGAAGTGCCGTTGAGCTGAAGGGAAGAGCGGAGCACACGTCACGCAGGGAGGAAGCCACCGGCTGCTCGGAGCCTTCTGCCTCCAGAGCACCACAGCACAACAAGCTTGATTGTCCCCAGGGAGAAGAGAGGTGCCCACGGCCTGGGCGCTTTCCCTGCTTCCATCGTGTTGCCGCAGCACCCCGAACCCTCCCCTGCATCTCTGCCAGGGACCGAGGCCAGCCCAAGACAAGGCAAGGCTCCAGCCTGGTGACAGAGCTCGGGTCCCAGCAGGGTTCCAACACACCTACACGGCTTTGCACGGACAGGTTACCTTCCTTACTTTGCCAGGCGTGTGGGAGCCAAGCACTCGCCGCTTGATGGGTGTCCGCGGGGTGCTTCCGTACATCATCTCTGTCTCAATCTGGCGGCTTTTCTTCAGGTGCTATGTGAGAGATCTGCACTTACAAACCTGAGCAGAGGAGCACTGCAGAGCTGGCTGCACAGAGCTGCAGAGTGCCTGCTTGCCATGCGGTGCCAGGAGAAGGGCAGGCTTCTGCCAGTGGGCAACGGACTGCAGCCAGACTGTGGCACAGCCAAGCAGCATGTATTTCAAGAAAGATTTACAGGTATCCAGAGTCAAGGTGCAATTCTGGCACAGCTGGGGCCAGGAAAGGGGCTCAACACACACAAATGCTGATAGCAACAGGCACCAGTCCTCCTGTCAAAGGTGGCTGCGTGCAGTGCCACTTCCAGGCAGAGCCGCAGGCAGCAGCTAGGGCAGCTCTCCCAACCTGCTCAGCGCAGGAGAGGCTCCTCTAGGCCAGGAGGCAGCATGCTCAGCTTTGCACTCACCCGCTCCTGTTTCTCCTTTTCTTTTTCCAGGCGGTACAACTGCCACTGCTCTGCAACGTACTCCATGAACTGCTGCCCCTTCACCAGGAAGGTTCTCTCGTGCTCCTGCTCCCAGGCCTGGACCCTGATCTCCAGCTCCTCCTGCAGCTGGTAAGGACACAAGGGCAGTGCAGAGAGGCTGCCCTCCTGAACGTGGGCATATCCACGCCCAGAGATATCCCTTGCTGGCTCCAAGTACTGCACCTCTCCTCAGTCAATGCTACGCAGGCCTATCCAGAACTACAGCTTCTTCTCCAGGGCTGAACCTACCTTGGAAAGTGTCTTCTGCAGCTTTGCTCGCTGCTTCTCTTCTTTCAGCAGATTCCCCCCACGGTTGGCAAAGCGACTGGGGTCAGTTGCTTTCCTCTAGGGCAGAAGGGAGGTCAGGAGAGAACCAAACACACCTCCCAGTCTCAGAGCCCCCCACACACCCCACAGGGCACAGACCCAGCAGGAAGCCATCCCTGCTGCGCAGCCCCCATCGCAAACCATGCTAGTGCTCTAGACACAGCACTCCATCTATTTGCTGACCCACTACAGCTTCCTAGTGCCTTCCTGGTCCTTCCCAACAGCATTTTGCACGTGGGAGCAGAGGCATGCACTGCCCGGTGACCTAGCACTGAACCAGGTGAGCTCAGTTCCTGCCCGGACAATACCTCCAGCTCCAGGAACAGCTTCCAGTTCTCCTCCCATTTCTGGACAGCCTCAAACAGATCTTTGTGTGTTTCATAGTAGCTCTTCAACTTCCCCACCTCAGCATCGTGGAGCTCGAGCAGGGTCTCTGTATAGTCCTCTGGAGACGATACAACAGCACATTCAGGAGGCAACCGGGATCCCCACACCTCTGTGAGCTGAGGGCAGCCCTTCTTGGCAGCCAGCCTGCAGCTCCCACAGAGGAGTCAATGAGCGGGAAGAGCCAGCACCCACCATCGTAATAGGGGCTGAAGCCTTCCCTCTGCTCCTGACTGTAGAAGCATTTGCCCCAGTAGTCAGCCAGCTCTGCCCGGATTGCCTGAATCACAGATTTCATGTTCTGCAGCTTCAGCTCCTCCAGACGGTCCACTTCCAACTGCAGCTACCAACAACAGCAGAGCACAGACTCAGAGAAGGCAGCATGAGAAGAGAAGCAGAACAGGATTTATCTTATGCGTAAACCACTTCCTAAAATGAGGCAGCCACCAACACCAACTCCCAGCTCCTCCACCTGCGAGGGCAGGATTTAGCCTGCTCACCTCGCACCTGACTGCTGGAAGTGGCTCCTCCACTCTGGCTGAGCAAACGGGAGCGTGAAACCCAGAGCTGCTGCTCCCCAGCCCTCCCCCTGCAAAGGCACAGGATGGTCCTTACAGCTTTCCTGGTTTTGGCTCTGGACCCAGTCACGTGCACCGCAGAAGACTCTCTCTCCTCCACAGGAACCTGCAGCCTTTCCCAAAGCGCAACAATTCTGGAGCGCAGCTCTGTGCACACAGCTTCGTTCAGGGATCGCCGGGCTTCCAGCTACAGGACAGAGAGCACAGGGTCATGACCAGCGCAGCCTGGCCCCAAAGGGCACGA
This sequence comes from Scopus umbretta, assembly GCA_013400535.1. Classification (NCBI taxonomy): domain Eukaryota; kingdom Metazoa; phylum Chordata; class Aves; order Pelecaniformes; family Scopidae; genus Scopus; species Scopus umbretta. The sequence goes on from VZTL01061522.1 coordinate 10,874, forward strand.
GCAGGTCATTTGCTCTACTGCACCTAGCAAAGCCACTCTCTCATCTCCCAAGATCTCCTTGCAAAAACTCCCAAAAGGATGTTCTAACACACAGGCTGGCTGAAAACCAAGCAGTCACTCTTTACATTGTGATGCCAGCTGCTCCCAGGACGCACCGACAGCCTCCACAGCAAGCAACGCTGCCTCAGGGTGCCACCATACCTGCTGCAGCAGATTCTGGAGAGCAGCAATATTGTCCATAGACAAACAGAAGGCTTCCTCGTCCTCGCATACCACATCCCGCTCAAAGCTCGTGTCTGGAGTGTGGTCCAGCTCCTCCATGAGGAGGATGATTTGCCGCTTGCTGCTGACAAACTCCTCCCGCCTTTGTTCCTGGAGACGACAATCAGCATTAGAAACCAGCGAGCACCTTCTGCGCCACTCTCGGCGAGATCCGCACCCCGCCTCCGCTTACCTTCTCAGCGGTCAGGGAGGCCAAGTGGCGCCTGTAACGATCCAGGTCCTCCAGGCTGGGCACGGCATTGCTGTCGATGCAGAATGGGGTTGTGCAGAGGATGTCACACAAGTCTCGATCTTGTTCTTGCAGGTTTTTCAGCTCCTGCTTCCTGTCCCTTTTCTGCTTCAACATCACTTCCACACGGGTACGTAAATTCTTCTCCATCTGCAGAATAGTGCTTTCTTCCTCTACCTAGAAGAGTCCAGGCATCGGCTCTTTTCCACAACTCTTGCAGACTTAACTTACAAGTTTAAGGATTCTTAAACAAAGACCTGGGACACAAGACCTAGTTCTGAGCAAGATGTTCCCCAGAAAAGTGCAAACGCAGCAGCAACACACAAAATGAGATGCTGCAAGACACCTGGCCTCCTCTCTACCATCTTCCAGCACCTGACCTGCGAGGAGCCACAAAGCCTTCAGCTCTACTAAGCAACGGGAAAAGTGGTTTCGAACAGGCGCTTGCCTTGTGAGCTCCAGCCTCACCAAGGCACCCAGGCAGAGGCCAGGCAGCAGAAAACTGTTGCCAGCAGGATCCTAGGCATTAAAAGCAATACCTTACCTCAAAGGGGTCCAGCTGGAGCTCCCTGCAGAGGGTGTCAAGCTCCTTCCGACAAAGGGCAATGCTCTTCAAGAGGCGCTCCTTCAGGTTCTCCTCCTCTGCAACCATCATGTCCAGGAGGCTCTGCAGCACAGGCATGGTTAGAGAGGCAGGCTGCGAGGACGGAGAGCGAGAAGGGAACACGCAGGGACACCGGGCAGGCCAGGAGGACCACGGCCAGAGAACTGCCACTGGGGCCAAGCGACAGAAGGGCCAGAGGAAGGGGCAGGCAGCGCGGGGCGCCCGGCAGGACCGGGCAGAGGCACGGCGATGCCCCTGGGTGCTCCCGACCCAAGCGGGGAGCTGCGGGTGCTCCCACTAGGCCCGGCTGGCCCCGTGCCCACAGCCTGGCCCGGGGGCCCCGGGAGAGCACTCCTGGGCGAGCTGCCCTGGCCCCGGGCCGGGGGGCTCCGGCTGCAGCCGCAGGCCCAGCAGCGAGCGAGCGAGCGTGGGGATCGACAGCGGGCCGGGGCCCCCCTCACCTTGATGTGCTTCTTGACGACGTCGGTGCGCTCCAGGCGCTGCTCCTCGGGGATGCCGATCTCCTCCCAGATGTCCCGCAGCGCCGCCATGGCTCGGTTCAGGCACGACACGGCCTCGGCCGCCAGCACCTCACTGAGGGCACGGGGGCCCGCCGGCCATCAGCAGCCGCCGGACGGGGCCGGGNCGCCCCGGGCGGACCCCCAGCGAGCAGGAGCCGGAGCCGTGCCGGGAGGGACGTTTATTGGCACAGGGGGCGCGGAGGAGCCCCCCCAGCTGGCCCGGCCTCACGCCTTGGCCTCGATCATGGCCTCCATCATCCGGGCGCTGTTGGTGATGGCCGTGGTCAGGAAGATGAACTTGCACCCTGGGGGAGAGGCCCCGCCAGTGCCACGGGGCAGGGCCGGCGCTCCCGGCCGGGTTCCCAGCCGAGGGCAGAGCTGTTCCCCGGGAGCGCCGACCGGGAGGGCCCACGGATCTCGCCACCCCCTTCCACGGGGGCTTCAGCCGCTGCCGCCACTGAGCACGGCCACCGCTCGGCTTTATGCCGTGAGCACAGGAGGCCCCGAGCCCCGGCCTGCTCCCCGCCCCTCAGCAGGTGGCACACCAGCCCGCTGCAGCTCCTACCTCTCTCCTTCCCCAGGAACCGAAGAGCAGCGATTTCAGAGAAGGTGCAGCCCCCCAGGAAGACGGCGAGGACGACGCGCTGGGACTCCCAGGCAGGATTGTCCTCCACGGTGCTGTCTGGAGCAGGCAGAGCGCAGTCGGACCCACCAGTCCCGGACCCACCCGCCCCCAGCCTGGCGCTGGCACTACCTGAGACGAAAAACTCGTTGCCGTTGAGCAGCCGCACGACCTCCTCTAGGCCCAGCCAGCCCCGGCGCTCCAGCACCTGAGGGACAGGGCAGGTGTCAGGCTCAGGCCCAGCAGAGGGAGGCACTGACCAGCAGACGAACACTGCCAGCCCCAGGCGGAGGGACCCCCACCGGACCTCCCAGAAGGAGACCAGGGCTCGGGGGGAAGTGTGTGGTGTGCCCCGGCGGCGGGTGGGCTCACCTGCTCAATGATTTTGCAGCTCAGGGGGACATAGGCTCCGCTGAAAACGTAAGCCATGTCCCGAGGCATTTTCAGGTCGTACTCTCCATCCAGCCGGGGGATCTGCAGAGACATATGATGCTCTGGGTACAGGACCAGCCTGCTTGGGGCTTCACCGACCCCCTCAGAGGGGCAGGTGGACAGGGAGGGACAGAAGCCCAGAGCAAGCCTCTGCCCCACCAGATCGGGGCCAGGGCCAGCAAATACATGGCTGGGGTGAGCTGTGCATCAGAGGGCCAGAGTCAGAAACGTCACCTCTCCACCACCCCTGGAGTGGCTGCAGCGTTTGCAGGGAACGAGGCGAGCCCCAGCCCCTGCATGGCCAGAGCTCCCCTCTCTCCACTGCGCTGCTGGGGCCCAGAGTCAGGGCAGACCGGGAAGCCTGCAGGGAGTCCCCTGTCCAGAGGAGAAGCCCCTCCGCTGCCTAGAGTGGCAGCTGCAGCTTTGGCCCCGTGCAGTGCGCATCTCTGGGGGTGCTGAGCCTGCAGACCCGGGCACGGGCACAGACTGACCAGAGCTCTTCTGGCACCAGTGAGCATGTGGGCAGAGCGGCAAGCCAGCAGCCCCATGAGGACATACCAACCCCAGCTTCTTGCTTATGGCTCGAAAATTGCTCTTCCTGGCCAAAGAATTAAACGCATCTGTGATCTTTCCTGGAAAACAAGATGAGGAGAAACAGCTCAGAGCCTCTGGCTTAATCACAGCCACAGGCTGGGCAGAGAGACACGCAGAGCTCCTGGCTCTAGAAGAGTGGCAGCGGTGCCAGCTCTGCCCATGCAGGCAGAGGCCCCTGCCCCATTCGTAGCACCATCTCTGGGGACGTGTTCTGTGCCTGCAGTGTCTGCATTTTCCACCTGCTTCCAGCCAGCTCTGAGGCAGCAGCTCCCGACACGGAAGGTCTCTGCCAGGGCTCCCCACTGCCCAGGCTCCCAGGGGACTCACGGGGCAGAGAGGGCTGGCTCTCACCTGCAGCGCGGTCCGTCACCAGCTTGCTGACTTTGCTCTCCACAGCAGTGAGGGTCTCTCCAGCTGACTGCTCAGTCAGCAGCCCGATGCGTTTGAGGTTGTGGAAGGTCAGCAAGTGCTCAGGCCCGTAGCTCTGCAGAAGAGGGCAGCCAGATCAGCATGGAGCCCCAGATGCGACCATGGGGAGGTACAGCCTGCTTAGAGCAATGCCGCAGGCAAAGGGCAGGGGCAGGCAGAGCTCAGGGCTCCTGCAGAGCCCGCGGAGGCAGGGGTTGTCCTGCAGAGGCAGCCCGAGCATCCCCGGGCAGCACTGGTGCCTCGTGGCAGGCAGCAGCAGGGAGGGGAAGCCCAGTCCGACGCAACACTCGCTCTGCTGCGAGCCCCCAGCCACACTCGCCTGCAGGTACTGGGTTTTCAGGGAGCGGTAGTCTTTGGGGATGAGACCTGTGGGGAGCACCAGGGTGAGCTCTGCGCCAAGGCTGGAGGGCCCCGGCACCACCCCTCCCTGCCCAGCGCAGCCAGGCACCTCACCGTTCTCCGTGATGGACAGGAGGCACATCAGGCGCAGGCTCTCGATGGGGGACACCTGCGTGGGAGCAGGCAGTGAGCTGCCTGCAGCCCCCGCGTCCCCGCAGTGGGATGGAGCGGCCGGAGCAGCTCGGCCCTCCGGCTTGGCATGGTCTCACCTGCCGGTCAATGTGCTCCTCTATGAAGCTGGTGCTCTCACGGATGTCGAAGCCCTCCAGCAGAGCTTTTCTCCAGCAGGGAAAAAGGCAGCGTCACTTTGCCCACTCCCAGGGCTGTCACCAGCTAACTGAGCTGCATCTGGGCTCAGCCTCCCTCCCTGAGCCCCGGGGAATGGGGCAGGCTTGCGATGCTGGGCCTCCTACCCCACCACGCGCCAGCCCTCTGAGGACATGGTTCGACCCTATTTAGGATCTTAGGACCCATGCCAATACAAATGGCCTGGAAGGACTGTGGTCATGCAGCGGGCACCCAGGTGTGAGGCTTCCCAGGCCTGGGGCAAGTGGGTCAGAGCTGAGGCTTCCCAGGCCTGGGGCAAGTGGGTCGGAGCAGAGGGTGGGGAGTGAGGACTGGGGACAGGGATAGCAACAGATGGGAGGAGCACTCACAGTGTTCAGCCTTGATCATCTCCTGGAAGTCCTGCTTGGTTTTCTTTTTCATGATGGACTCGCAGGCACCAATATCTGCGTTGCCAAGACAGATGGCCACTTGGGAGGAGTAACAGGCTCCACGTACAGCTTGTCCCCCAGCCCCACTATGGACACTTGCACAAGCTAACAGCCTCTGCTACCCTGCCCGCTGCTCGGATCGCCTGCCCCTCCTGGGGACTAGCAGGGCCCTTCAAACCCCCCCACCCTGCTTTCCTTGGGAGCCCAGGCGCCCGCTGCAGCAGCCGAGCGCCTCTCCCTCCCTGCTGTCCCAGCCCCAGCTCCTACGCAGGCTCAGCAGGCGGTGCTCTTGCTTTAGTCCCTTCAGTTCCTGGGAGACAAAGTTCTTCATCTGCTTGATGTCCATTCCGCGGCGCCGCTGAGGAAGAAAGACCATCCAGGGAGGTGACCCTGCTGCGGAGGGACGGCACCGTGAGCGTCCCACACACCAGGGTGATACTCACGTCATACTGTGCCTGCAGGTTACGTGACTTCTGGCTCAGGAAGCTGAACACGCTGGAGAAGTGCTCGTTCCGAATCTGGCTGAAGACCTGCAGAGAGCACCGCAGCAGTTGGCGCCGGGCCCCGCGCTCCCCCGTGCCAGCGCAGGGCCTGGCTAGCCACAGCCCCCAGCACCCGGAGCTGATGCTTGCCAGCAGCCTGAACAGCCGTGAGACAAGGTGGTATCCCCACCGGGGAGGTCAGCGCCCCAAAATTCCGACTGGCCGGCATGGCACACCCCTGCGCGCAGGAGCTCTGCTGACTGCAGGAGCCGAGCTGTGCCTGCAGACCATGTTTCTCTGGTCTCTGTACCTCGACCCATCCCAACCTGCGCTCTGAGGCCCAGCAGCAGCCGCCCACCCCCTGCTCAGGCTTAGGGGAGGAAATGCCCCGCTCAGCCTCCTCCCGGTGCCACCTGGGCACGGAGCACGGGGGGACCCACTTCCCTCAAGGCACGTGAGCCGGACTCACTTTGTCCTGGGCATTGAGCAGCACCTTAATACTCTTATCTGAAGAGGTGACGTCTGGCCCAAAATCCACACTCCCTGCGGAGAAGGATGAAAAGCTGCTTTGCCCCAGCACTAGCGACACTAGCGAAAGGCAGCGGAGACAGGTGATGCCCATCCAGCTGCTTGGTCAGACCAAGGGTTGTCCTTGTGGACAGCCTCCAGCAGCACCCCACACCAGGACCGGCCCCGCAGGGAACAGCTTTGGCTGCAGCGTGCAGGCCCTGGGTCTGACGATGCCAGGCACAAGCGCTGGAGACTCTCCCCACATGGGTGCGGAGCCCCGTGCCACCCCGTCGCCTCCTCTGGCGACCTACCACACTTGATGCGGAAGGTGTCGTCCACCAGCCCCTCGTACACCACCTGGGAGCACAGCGCCGTCACGTAGTCTGTGTCTGCAACACGAGCTGGTGACCAGGCTGCCCACCCGCTCCTCGCGCCTTCCCTGTCCCCCCTCCCTGCCCAGCTTCCGCTGCCGCAGCCGGCCACCCCAGGCCGCCTGCTCCTCCCTGCAGCCAGCACAGACCCTCTGTGCCCCATTCGCCGGCAGATCTTTCTCCGGGCGAGCTGCTGGGCCAAATGGCTCCTCCTCGGCCAGCCCTCGCCTGCTGCCCACTCGCTCCAGCCTACCTCTGTCTATGAGGAAGACGTTGCCGATCTCAGGCCTCCTGCCCTGGCCGTCGCCCTCACTCTCCTCCTCCAGGTCCCGCCACAGCTCGTAGCTCATCTGCAATGGGCAGAACGTGCCAGAACCCAGGGGAGCAGTCCCAGGCTCCCACCAAGGGCCGCAGCCTGCCCCGGCACCAGGCCCTCATGTACCGCTGTGGCGTGCCAACCAGGACATGGGCCAAGACGGGCTGCAGCGTGCCTGGGACTCGCCAACCGAGGCTGGGCACAAACGCTTCCCCCCTCCCGGGCATGGGGTGCTCCGCAACACCCCAACGAGCAGCAGACGCTGCCGCGGCTCCCCCTGCGCAACCTCAGCACGCGCAGCGCTGGCTGGGGGACGCAGGACAGCAGGGTCCCCACAAACCTGCTGAGCCCCCAGAGATGCCTGGGAAGAGGCAGCAGCGCAGCGCCACCTCTACGGCGACACAATGCCACACGGCTGATGGGGTTTGATTCCCTGCGAGCTGTACCCCTTGCAGGGACCAGAGAAGGTTCCCCGCGCTCCAGCCAAACCCAGCAGCGTGGGCCGTACCTTGGCACACCTGCCAATCCCGTAGGCCTTGCCGAAAGGTCCGTACAGGGAGTTCAGCAACTGCAGGGCTCGAGCGACGGAGTTGATCCAGCGGTGATCTCCCTCCTGCAGGGACCACGAGACGATGGGGAGCAAGTCTGGGCAAGTTGGCTGAGAAACGACTGCCACGTCAGGGAACTCGGGTGGAGATGGACTGGGGATGGAGAGGGGCCCGGGCTTGGCGCTTCGAGGAGGAACATGCATGGGAACGTGCCAGGATGCCCCGAAGCTGCCTTTGGAGGGGAGCGGAGGAGGGACCAGCACAGGGGGGCTGCGTGTGAAGGAGGAGAGGCATCACAGCCCGTCAGAGCAGCTGCCCCTGGCAAAAGCCACCCCGGGAGAGCAAGCAAGGCCCTGCAGCCAGGACTGAGGGGACTGATCAGGACATCTCGCATCAGCTCTCTGAGCAAAGCTTTTCTGTCCCGAGCCCAACAGACAAGCGAGGGAAAGGCTTCCACCCTGCAGGGCAGCATCCCGGCGGCATCGTCCCACTGACCAAGAAGTAGTCGCGAAAGAACTCAGGCAGCTCCATACTGATGATGTCTTCGTCCAGGGGGAGCAGGTAGAAAGACCACTCATCGCAGGTGACATCTGAGTTTGGGACAGGGAAAGGTGAGAATTACCCAGCCCTCAGCAAAAACAGCCCCAAGAATCATGACAGCCCCACAAAGAGCGGGGTGGGGAGCAGAGAGATAGGGCTTTTCCACAGGGATTTGTGGCAGGACCCTCTCTCCTCCCAGCAGACAGAGGAGAGGCGCCGATGCTGCGGCGTGCACAGGCCTGCTTGCAGGCAGGCAGCCAGGCTCTAGGGAACCTGTGGTTGCCGCTGACACCCCTGTCCCTACCAGCAGAGGGGTCCCTGTACTGGGATTCAACTGGGATTCTGCAGCGTCAGAGCTACCGTGAGGCAGCCCGCGGGGAGGGGAAGGGGCAGGCACCACAGCCCCACTCACCACCAAAGACTCCTTCTTCCTCCAGCACCATCTCGCAAGCATAAAACTGGAAGAGAAGGAGAGACCCTCAGGGCCCGGCCAGGCTCCAAGCGTGCAGAAAAGATCTGGTGATGGAGGGGACCGGCTCACTCCCAGGCATTGCTACATTTGGTTTTAATTGTTTCTGGGTTAGAAACGAAGAATTTTTGGTGTCTATAGAAGCGGAAGGCATGAAGGCCGGGCAAACGTAGAGCGACAGGGTAACTGGCAGCAGAGCGTGGTCAGACTGACCTTTTGGGGGCTGAAGATAATCTTGTACTTCCTGCTCCTCCCCGACATCTTGTCAGCATTGACAATATCTGCGGACAAAAAACGCACGGGCTCTGCAAAGGTGCCCCCACTCCCTTAATCGGCACAGCTCCTCTTGTCTGATGAGGCCCAGGGTCCCACACCTCACAGGACCCGAAATACCTCAGGCAGAGAGAAAAACCCCAGGCACAGGGCCCATCTGCCAAGGCTGCGGACTCGCCAACAGCCCTTCTCAAGCCCACTTGAGGCTAGTAGCCCCGAGTGTCGACCCTCAGCCCACGCAGGGTGGGATGGTCCCCACACTTGCGTGTGCCCACGGGGCAGCTGCAGCCCCGGCCTTAGCGCGGGGCTGGGGCATCACTGTTGTGGTTTAACCCTGGTTGGCAACTAAGCACCACACCGCTGCTCGCTCACCCTCCACCCCCCGTGGGATGGGGGGGAGAATCGGGAGAGAAAAAAAAAAATTAAAACCCATGGGTTGAGATAAAGGCAGTTTAATAGGATAGCAAAAAAGGGAAAGTAATAATAATAACAATAATAAAGGAATATACAGAACAAGTGATGCACAATGCAANCCCATCGACAGCAGGCGACAGACAACTGCCCCTTGGCCGCTCGCACTCACCAGCGATGTACCTCATCGTCCTGATCCGTGGCCGGACGAGGAAGCAGAACCTGCCATCAGAGAGCGATGGAGGGGAGTGAGAGGCCCCGTGCCCGGCCCTGCCTTCCCAGCCCCTTTCCCTCAGCAGTGCTGCCCGGGGACCGGCCCAGTCCAGCGGAGCCAAACCCTGAGCTGGCAGCTGGGAGAGGCACCCGCCGCCCCCAGCCCCTCGCCTCTTGCCGCCTGCTCCACGAATCAATCCCTCTGGCCTGGCCCGGTCGCGGGGCAGCCCCGGTGCCGGCGCAGGACTCACTGGTCGCTGGTGCTGAGGGCCGGCCGGCTCTCCACCTTGTACAGCTTGTCCACGTCGTGCTGCTGCAGGGAGAGGCCGGGGCGTGGGTGGGCAGCGCGGGCAGCGGTCGGCCGCCCTTCCCGGCCCCCGCGGTACCTTCAGGATGGAGACGTTGGCGATGCGGTCCAGGGGGCTCATCAGGTCGGCCTCGATGAACAAGTCCTTCTTCCCGGGGAGCTGAGGGCAGGCGCGGCGTGGGGCCGGCGCCCCCTCGGGTGCGACCCCGCCT
>VZTL01061524.1:5633-20041 GCA_013400535.1 Scopus umbretta
TCCAAGATCACCTCTATACTGCTGTCAAGGTAAGCAGACAGTGTTTCATTGGCAATTGTTTTATTATGGAAAGACATATATATTTAGCAATAACTGCATTTTAGAAAGAGCTGAATAGTAGTCCTTTCTTCATAAACTGAAGGAACAACCGACAGATATTTTGCTATGAGAAATCAGGGAAATATTCCTGAAGTGGGAAGAGGACTTCCCAAAACATGGGCGTCTCTTGAAAAATTTCTTTTTCAAGCACAAGGAAGCAGGTGAAGATGCTTTATATCCCTTCAGACTCATGTAGTTCACCCAGAATATCTTTTCTCAGAATATAGGGATGCAAAGCAGAAATTAAAAAAAAAAAAAAAAAAGCAAGCAAAAACATCAGAGCTGTGGAGTCAATTCCCATGGGCTGGAAACAGGGCCCTATGTGCTAAATGAGAATTGACAGATTACCTGCAAATTAGACAATAATTTAGAGCGATGGTGGATTTGCAAATCAAGTCACAATAAAAGAGTTGGTGCAGTTCACCAAAGCTGTGGGTGTCCATGTGGCTTGGATTATTGGCCTCTGAATGGATTAGCATGTGTGGAGTGCTGATGTGCAATTTATGCTGCTTTGGGCAGGGACTAGAAATTACAGTCTGAAAGGATGTTGGACACGCTAGCCAGACTGCTATCAGCATTCAGAAAATGTGTAGGTCTTCCTGGTTTTATACTTTGAGCACAAGGTTTCTTCAGCTACTTTTCAACATCTGGACTGTCCACTTTCTGAAAGGGATGGGGGGATTTGTCTTGGCATATGTTGATATGATTGATTACTTCAGCCAATCTCAGGAAAAGGAAAACCCTAATACTTGAAGAAGCATTCGAATGCAGGGCTGATTTAATGGATGAACAACAATAAAACAACAGAAGCAGATTATCCCAACGATGGAATGGAAAAAAATCAACACTAAAGTAGAAATGAAAAAAAAAACCCTTTCATTTAGCAGTATGTCCAGGTATTATAAAAAACTGCTCACTAACTTCTTACCTCTGCATGCACTCCGCAACAAAACATGCAAGAATAATAAACTAGATGTAGAAAGGGGCCCCCACTAAGTGGTAAAGCTTTTGTAAGACCTGACAGAAGCTCTGAGAAACATTCTGCTAAACCTAGAGAAACATTTTCCCGTTATAAAAGTCAGATGAAGACAGAAGCAGATACTCTAAGTAGGGATGAAGAACCAGGAATACCCTAAAGAATCAACCATACTCTGTTCTTTTCTCTGCAGGAAAATAAAGGGAAGAAGGAAAATGGGAGAACTGAAGAATAAAGGAAATCTCTCCAGTAGTTTATAATGAATATTCTAATGATCCTTTATTACTCACCTGCTTGCCTACATGGAGCTATATTAGAAAGTGTCACTATGAGAAGAAAAGAGGAGGCAAAGCCATGGATGGCTGAGAGATCATATGTTCAGTAAGAAACACAATGATTCTTAAGAACAGCAGGAAAAAATATTTATTGGAAGATACTCTCTCCATATACCATCTGTACGTCTTAGTCTTAAGACAATTCCCTAATAAAATAAAGATTTAAATAAATAAAAAAGCCTAGAGAAAAAGAAGGATGTGGGGAAAAGGCTAACAACCACTGAGATAATGTTCGCTAGACAGAAGGCACCATATACAGCTAAGCAGAATTCACCAGCCTTTACAATGAAAAATAAGATTTATTGTGAATCAGTTGATTTTGCCTTCTTTTTCTGCAGATATCTATAGACAGATAAATAATAGTTTGTTGCGAACAGACAACACATTAACAGACTAGATCATAGGCTTCTAAGCAAAGCGGACTTCTGGTGTCATACCTATGTGGGATGGTTATAATGACAGGGAAGCGGGAAGATCACTGTTCAGTGACCCAGTCCTGCGACAGAGATGGGGAAGGAACATAGGATTCCTCCAGCACGTCAGGAGCTGAGCCTGTTACCTGGGAGCTGAACTCCCAATGGAATAAAATCTTAGTCTATAATTATGGCATGCATCATGGATCAAGCAAGGGTCCCAGATACGACCCATGCACTTTGAAAGCTTTCATGCAGCTAACACATCACAGTCATTCAATAACATCTTCTATAGACTGCATTTCTAGCATAATCCTGTGTTTTCTTAACCTTTTTAAACCTTTGCATTTTAGGTGAATGCCCATTCCGGGAAGTAGTACTGTTAAAATAATAATAATCATTTTTTAAAAAAGCCAAATGGCTGTGAAAACTTTCAAAATAAAAAAAAATGTTTCATTTTTAAATTTGGTAATTGGAGTGATGTAGGCATTAGTGCATTGCTGGTTTGAAGATTACTTTTTTTCATATAATGTGATTATTTAATTATTACATACCAAGCACGCTCAGTAAAAAGACTAAAATAAAAGAGTCCATAGGATCACCTAGAAGAAAAAGGATAGATACACATAGCCAGGAAAGCATGCACTAGTCTGTATTGGTATTAGGGGACTTTAAAACATCATGGGGCAAACTGGCTACCTTTATCTCAGGTAAGTGTCAATGTGGATAACTAGATCTACGGCAGAGAAACAGAATGATTCCAACTGAAGCAATTATTTCAACAACTGAAATGAACATGTGTGTAGGCCTGGAGGAGGAACAGGTTTAACATGTGTACTGTTACCTCTAGTACCTGTAACCATTTTGAATTTCAGGAGTCTCTCAGAATTTACCTGGTGTCACAGAAAATGATAAACAGATAGACTAAATGTGTGTATATACATATGGAGATATATATTTATATATCCATATGAAGCAATCATAGTCTACCTGTCTTACACATATTAAGCCTCATAGAAGTGTTTCTTGCTTATGATCCACAGATCCCTGAGGTTTCAAAAGCTTCTGAAGGACATCAGTACTGGAATCGTACAGGGGTCTCCATGTTTGTTAGCAACATTTGCAGGTCTACAAATCAAAAAAGTTTGAAACCCCTCCACATAGAGAACTAATGAACAAGAAGTAAGTTGTCTTACTTTGTAAACAGAAACAGGTTGAATTCACCATGGCATAACTGTTCATTTTTAGCTTTTCCCACATGTTGTTGTTCTCAGAGAATAAACCAAAATATTTAGATAAAATTAGTTGGAAGAAAATGGGTACTCAAAAAAGAAAAAAAGTAGCCCAGTTTAGTCACAGAGCTCCAATTCCAATCTATTATTGACAATACCTTAGGTTCAGAATAAAACTTTGCAAGAGTGTCCTTGATAGGATTTGGGTTACTGGGAAGAAAGGGACCTGCAGTTACAACACAGGACACACCAAAGTCTGGGGTTTGTACTGCACAGAAATACAGAGGATGTTTGCTCAATGTTTATGCTCACAAAAAATGGTAACATCCTCCCTTCAATATAGAAATTGGTTAATCATGACAAGATAAATTGATCAAAGGTCTGCAGATCTGAGTCACTGGAAGCAGCTGGTGTTTAGCAGCCTATGTGTTAGATACCAAGGAAACCTTAAAAACAGGAAATATCAAACACAACTCAAGAGAGTAGAACTGTTGTGAATTTGTACTTTTCTGATTCACCCAATGATTTGCAGATGTCCTCCAAAACCTATGGCCAAGTTTTAAGAAGCTAGGCAAGCCTAGTCTTTCAAGGAAGCTGACCCATCAGTCACTAATAGCAGATCCAAGCTAAAATGCTATGGATTTTTTGCTGCCAGATAGGACGAATGAGTTTCTAAGAAGTTTCAAATTATTTTGTTCTTAAAGAAACCTGCATCCCAAAACCTATTGGTTAAGGAAGTGGTAAAGCATCTGTTATTATTTTAGAATTTCAGTAACTAATTACATTACAGCACCTCAGCCAAATTCAGACCTGCAGACAAAATCTCCTCTGCTACGTTGGTGTAAATTTGAAATAGCTGACCTGCTTTGAGGCAAAATTTAAACTGATTTCACTGAGATCAGAATTTGGCCCCTAAAATCAGCAAGCGCAACTCTTTATCAGTCCAGTTTGATCCTGTTGGAAAGGTTGGGCAATTCATTCTTACTTTGCCTTCAGAAAATGTACAATAATGTTGAACAAATTGAGGGGCATTGACAAACACCATTGGTATCAAGAAAAGCCTGGCCATTACCACTGAGGATGGTTGTTAATCCTTAGAGGAACTGAGTAAGCAAATACATACATGACAAAGGAGCTTGTTCTTTTTCCCCCAGAAAAATGTTAATGACAAAATTCCTGCCTTAGGAGAGGGAATTGGTGTGTTATTCCAATATTAAGCATTGGGAATAGAAATTCCTTCCAGGAATGCAATTTATTTACTGTGCTTTCAGCTGGACAGAATTTGTTTCCCCCATATTCTGGGAAAAAAAATTAAAAATACTTTATCTGTTCTTTTTAATTAGAGATACGTGTGCACACATGAAGACCTGAAAATCCAGGTCTTTTCTTCTTCCCCTCCCCCTTTAAAAAAAAAAACACAACATAGAAAAAACATAATTTTGTAATTAACAACTACACAGAAAAGCAATAACCTCAATGTTTGACTTTGTAAATGAGCTATTGCTGACCTAAACCAACTTTTATTTTAATGTCTGAGAGAATAGTGTACTGAATTAGAGCCGAGTACACCATCAACACCCTCATATATAACACTTTAGAAAACTGCCTAACCTACAGAGAATAAAACATTCTTCCTCTCTCTGGAGCAAGTTCTTCCCACCAGCTCAGGAGGTTTATTGACTAGTTGTTGTAAGAAACATTAAAACTATTATGAAGCCTCTTAAGCAGTAAATAAAAGAACAATCAAGGAATTTTGGAAGAGAGCCCGCCATCCGTGGGTAGACAGATTTAAAAATAATTCCCTAAAGACTACTGGGTTGTAAATTGACAGTTTTATTTAAAGAGAGGACCCAGACATTGCCCTGGACAGCCAAGTTACTTCAATGCCCAGATAAGGTCAAAAAAAGCAAACAAAAGGTAAGAGGGCACAAAAAAGCGGGGGTGAGAAATGTTGCCGTATAAATGATGCCATTATTTATATCATGCTCCTCTGCAAATACAGTTGGTACTGTGAACACTATTCTCAATAAAAGTACTGCAAAATTAGATAGAATTAAGAACTGGAAGCAAAAAAGGACATGAAGAAAGATCTCATAGAAAGAGAACTTGAAAATGTTGGAGTTGTCTGCTTCAAAGAGAAAACTAAGTACAAGCCATCATAAGAAAATACCAGTCATCTAGGAAAAAAAAAAAGAATAGAGACATTAATTTACATTATACATAACTAAGCAGGCAATCTGAAAAAACAAATGGTAGTAAATGTAAAACTGCTGAAGTGGACTTTCTCCATGCACAGTTCATCTGAAGAACCTTCTGAAGCCAAAAATTCAGAAAGGAACTGGAAAGACAAATGCAAGACAAAAAATCTGTAGAAATATTTTAAAGCACAAATGCTTCATTGATACTCCAAAGAACGCAGTACAAGTGCTGATTCAAAACTTTCTGAAGTCAATGGAATGTTTTTCCATTTGTCTTGAGCTCAGATGAGCCTATTGTTATGAATTTCCATGATTTGTGAGAGAGGATATAAATCCCAACTTTAAAAGAATACAAATGTAGTTTCTGTGTTATTATTATTTCAAAAGTATTTGTCTTGGTTTCTCCCTTGGGATAGATAATGGAAATGGTATAAAAAGAAACATAATGAAATTTGGAAATAAAATTTACCAGAAAAAGAGGCAATATCAAATAACAGCACTCCCAAAATTGAATACAGTTATGGAAAGTTGCCATCTGAAGAGCTGACTTGTTCACATCCATTACTCAGAAATCACTTCGAAGATGGCAGATGCCTAAATGTGTGATACTTAGTACTTCATAGAAATCTACAGTGGATGCAGACACATGTAAGAAGTATTTCAGCTGTTTAAACAATCTGTTTTGCACAGAAAAGCTTTTGATCTTTTGGCTGGTAGTTTTCATGAAATATGGGGAAAGAACTTAAATGTAATAACACCATTACTGAAAACAGTACTTGGAGGCACCTGAAACAAAAACATGGGTAAAATTAACACACACAGAAAAACTGGACTAGAAAATAAAATAAATGTAATTATGCAGCTCAATTCACACAGCAACTGGACCAAAACCTTCATTATTTCAAATACTTGCAGTATCGTCCCCCAGTGAGTTGGATGTGTGAAAACTATCTTCATGAGAACTGGAATCTACTTGTACCTTAGTAACTAATAACAAAATCAATGCTCCTTTGTGCTCGTAGCAAGCATTATGTGGTCCTTTATCTCCAGCCCTGATCAGCCAGGAGAGCAAGGTGGAGAAAGACAGCAGGTAGAACAAAAGATCAAACAGCACAAGAAATAGGAAATGCAAGAAAGTGAGAAGAAACAAAGGAGACAGCAACATAAGCAAAAGACATAAAAAAGAGAAACTAATATAAAGTCTACAGATGAAGTCACATTTCATCTTAAACTCAATTTTTTGATGTCAGAGAGGGATTTCCATGGCCCATTGACCTTGTGCTCACCTTTCCCAAAGGGCTGAGTTTCATTCACCATGCTCTATAGCTACAGGGACTCTGAACTTTGCTTAACAAAATTTTGCAACAATGCTAATTACTTTGCAACTTTTTCAACAAGTACTGAAACCATTTTTGCTATAGGAGTTGTTCCCTACCCTAATTTCTTTTTGTAACTTATTATTGAGAGGGGGAAAAAAGGTATAACCAGAGAAAAATGTTCAAAAATACGACTTAAAAATATTTGCAGAAGAATGAACACACATACACACACTCAATGAAAACCAGGTGAACAGAAATAAATTAAGATTACGGGAGGGAAAGAAGTCTTGCATAAAAAGCAAAATATGGAAAAAAGACATGAAGTGCTGTGGAAGCTAAAAGAAAAATAAAATATGACACAAGAAAAAATGTAAGGCTGATTTCATGAGTATTTACAAATATGATAAATATTGTAGCTACCAAAATCTGAGATAACCCTGAATCTAATGTGACTCCATAAATTTTCCAGCTTGATTTAGGAAAATGCTTTGAAATCCATTTGTTGGCATTTAAAAAACATTTTTAATCAAAGAAAGGCATACAATCTTGAGTTACCTTGCAGTTACAGAGGGATAAGAAAAAGCAGCCTGAGCGGTAAGTTACTGCAGCTTGATTACTCCTGTCCCACTGCTCCAGTCAGCAGCAGGGCAGCTGAGGGGCAGTGGGGACAGCCCCAGCCCCAGGCATGGGGCACCTCCCTGGGGATGGGCTGAGGCTGGACCAGGATGTCCACCCACAGGTGGGAGTCAGGATCAGCAGGGTCTGTGGCCCATTAGGGCTCCCAGGGCTTTTCCAGGCCCTCAGTAATGGCTTGAAAAACACGACTTGCTTCTCTTTAGTGTCTTTCTTGGCCTTCTTCGCACCCCAGAGGAGAAGTGGTTGCCCATGTAGGGTGGGCTTGGAGCAGGTGACTGCATGAGAGGAGAGAAGAGATGGTCCATGATCCTTGTAGAAGAAGGACTAAAGAGAAGGCTCCACACTCATGAAACAAAACTGAAAGTGGGTCCCAGAAGTAGAGACGGAAAGAGAAAGCTTCTTGTAAACCCTCAAATCTGTCAGCTCTCTGATGGAATCCTCCACCCAGTCTGTTCCCTCAAGAAAATCATAATGCAAAATTTTGTAGACCCTCCATGAACAGTGCTATGAAAACCCTAATAACTCTTCCTAATCCTCCTTCCCTCCCCCACTCTCCTCTACCTGCTCCAAAATTTCTCAGCCACCACTGCAAGACTGAGTCATTATGCTGCTGAGAAACTTTGAGCCAGCTCTGGGACCAGGTCCAGCAGCAGTGCAGCTGCTCTCACACGATGCTGAACCTGAATCATTAAGCTCTGCCAGACATGAGCCACAAGGGTATCTCGGCACACAGATCCCCAATGCTCCTGCTTGTCAGAGAGTTTATTAGCCCAGGCAAAGTGCCAGACATTCGCAGATCCATGGGTCTGTGGGGTGCAAAGATTCAAGGTGTGGGAGCACTTCATGCTTTTCCAGGTTTTCCATTAATTGAGGTTAAACTGAATTTGCCAAAGAGGCGACTGATCTTGAGCTATTTTTCCCTTTTGGTTATTTTCTCTATAAACAAGTTGACTTAACTGAGTGCCTATTATAATTCTTTCCATAATAGGTTAAAATATAGAATTCATGGATTATCACTGAAAGGTTTTGTCAGTCTTTCCACCTGCTGCTCTGGTACCTGGTTCAGTCATGCTTTTGATCAAACTGGTAGCCTAGCTGGAATCTCCAGTTCAAACTGCTGCACTTATATGAGCAATTCAATTGTTCAAAGATAATCTTGGGACCTCCAAACCAATCCCTGTAATGGATCCAGTGCATAGACCTCTTTCTATCAACTGGGTGATCATAAGCCCAGTGTCCACTCTCCAACTACACTCCAAAGAGAGGAACCTGGGGCAGGTTAATGACTTGTACAGGTATAATATAGTAAGTACTTGGGTTACCAAGCTGTGGTAGTCCTCAACCGTTTTATTCAATTTCTGTATCAGCCCAGTCGTATATTATTTGGAGTAATTTCGTTGTAACATACCCAGATTCAAGGGAAAACAGTATAATCATCAGAGAATGAGTTGTCAGTGTGTTTTCAGATGTTAGTAGGAAAGAAGTCTTTAAATTCAGAGGATAAACACAAAAGATGTTTTGCTTCCTCCAATAGATAGAAAAGTGGAGGACAAACTCAAAATATAACCTGGAGTTACATAAATAACAAATACAATAGAAGTTATGTCAGTGGAAGAGTATATGAGGAGCAGTGTGCCATTAACCCCTGGAAAGACTAAGGAAACTATGTATTTTGTTGATTTTACAAAATAGGCTTAATTAGACGGTATATGGCCTGCCTAGGATTTCACTATGGATTCACAGATTTTGCTTCACCTTGAGTGTTACAGGCTAAACCGGCACATCTTTGGAAAAGGAGGCAATAAGGCAGCACGTCCACCTGGTGAAAGAATGAAAATCTACTGGATAACAGGGTTGATGTTTCAAAATTACTTCTGCAGTCACAAAATATACATCTCGTTATCATTTCTAGAGCTTCCCCTTCACGTTCCCACCAAAAGGATATAGTTGAAAGTTACTAGCATTACTATCATAAGAAACAGAATTCCCCCATTCTCAGTGTGGAAAGCATTTTAGCAAGATTACTTAATCATAACAGTAATGATTGTAATGAGATTCACAGTACATCAACTTAGTCTAGAAAAGTAACTTTACCACCCTTGTGTATAGAAATCTATTACAATTTCTTTTGTTGGTACCTTAAAAAACCCCCAAACCCTAACTTTTAGAAACTTAGCACTCTTTCTCTCACTGAAGTTTTATGTTATATTTATCACCATGGTATCCAAACACAAAAAAAATTAAAAATCTCTCTGTAGGAGCTTTCGCTGTTCTGCAGAGAACAAAATGGATGCCTTGTGAGTAGAGGAAGGGCAAGAATCACAATGCTAACAGCACCCAGGAAAGGTGGGATTTCAGGGCAGCATGTCAGAAGACAGATCCCTCCATGTGACAGTTTTTCCACCTGCTTAAGGAGCTTATAGAGCACAACCATGTGACCATGCAGTTTCGAGCTTTACAGAGAAGAATTATTAGGGAAACAGAAAAATTATTACCCTACCAATAACAAGACAATGACAGGAAAAATGCATAAGAGTCCTTTTTGTTTGAGCTTGAGCTGAGATTCAAGTTTTCATAGTGCTGCTCATACTGAATCTCCAGGCATCTATTTTCACTTTCTCTCTCATCGTTACTGTTTACATTTAAATAACTGCTGCTGGCCATACTTTACATCAGACAAAACAACAAATCAAACTAACTTTTCTATCTCAGGTTTTTCCTAAGCATTATACTTTGGATGACTATGGACTATCAGGTACAGAACAGGGTTACAAATTTTTCACTGACCACCTTATGTTCTCTGACTCACTCCCTAACAACTATCTTCCCCAAAACCAATATGACACTGCAAGATAGTCCAGAAGGTAGACTTTCCCAAACACTTCAGGGGAAGCATATTAAAAAGCTTTTGAATGGCGGGGAGGGGGGAAAGTGAAAAATGTGCTGGAACTTGTCTTTCTCAAAGTAACCCTTGTGGCATACTCACATTTGGTGTTATAATCCAGATACCCACTTTTCAATGGCGCTATGCCATCTTCTGTGAAGTTATGAGAGGGAGCATGTTTTAAGCTCTATAAATAGTGGGCTCTTGGAACATAGGAGGACATCATTACACAAAACTATCATTAAATAAAATTATTCTACTCTTTTAAGTTAGGACATAGCATAAGATAACACCCAATACTGTCAGAAAGCTAAGGAACATAGCAGACTGGACAAAAATGTGATTTCTTCTGGAAAGGAAGAATGAAGATAAAAATAAGCAGGTAAGCAGATGGGTAGACTTTGTTTATCCTCTCTAGGAGAACTTCCATCTACCTTTGTCTAGTTAGCTGGAGAATTCTGGCAGCTTTTTATTCTCTTACTTAGCAATCATGAAGACAGATCTGTTTTCTTTTCAACTCGGATTATCTAAGAGACATTCCTGCTCTGACAGACGACCAGTTGCCATGTACAGTCACAAAGCAGCAGCACACAAGCTTTCTTAACAACACTATCCCACAACTGTTCCACAACAGTAACTTTCAAGAGAAAAAGAGGGTGTAATTCTAGTCTTCTGTCTTTGCTGAGACTTGTAAAAGAGCAATTAGTGAATGGAACAGCTGCCAGCTGTGAAACGAAACTACAGAAGCATATGATATGCTATCCATACAGACAGCAATAATTTTATTCCAGAGATTAATTCAAATTAAGATACAGTTCCCAGGACAGACATGAATTGGTGATCTAAAGGTCAAAAGCTTCGGAGCTTATAGAAATGATGCACCTTTTTGCTGCACAAGTAATAAACTGTAAGTTGGAGATGTCTCTGACTTTTGGAGGAAGGACCAAAAGCATAGCAGTGTATTCTGAACAAATAAAAAAATGCAGCTAAAAGGAATACACAATTCCTCCCTCTGTTGTAGTTCAGAGCTTACAAGCATTTCAGGGTAATTCCCTCTGTGTTCCACGGAATCAAAGGAAGCATAATTCTTCCTGAGAAACCAGAGATCTCATTATATTAGTTTGATTTTTTGCTAAGCACATACTCTTGTCATGTGATATTTTGTTATTAGCAGATCCCAGAGTTATCCTGAAAGGTAATTGCAAATCCTTCAAACTAATTTCTTTTTTTTTTTTAGTAAGTAAGGGTTGACTTTTTGCAGTTTGCTAATGAAGACAGTCATTAAGAAAATCTAATAATGTTCTTCTCTTACTGATTCTGCTTTATCGCTGAAATGATGAAACAAATATTGTTAACACTCTATATCACAATTGTTGCTTTTCACACAATTTGCAATCCAGTCTCTGAGATATTGCAGTTGTCTTCCTCCAGGCGACATCTGCAAAAACTGTATGTTACTGTAACTCTGCATAAAATCAAAGTCAATGATAAAATGGAAAGTGGAGAGGGAGGAGGAAGGAACGGAGTAGATCAAGCCTGCTAAACCATTGATTTATTAGCATATAATACTGAAAACCTTCTTTTAAAAAAATGGCCCATGCGGTCTGTTTTTGATAATTTTGCCTAGAAAAGAAAATTGACATATAGGGATACATTTTCAAAGCACCGCACAAAGTTTTAACAGCATGATTCCCATTGACATTAATGAGTCACATGGCTGAAATCCTGCACAGTGCTTTGAAAATATACCCTACAGCCTTTTAAGCCTGCTTTTGGGAAACCGGAGCACTTGCCTCCTAAGTAACCTTTTGGTTGCAAGTCCCAATTCAACTACGAGTTCTGTTCTTCACCCACCCCAGAGAAAGCTTCCTCCTGCGCTGTGTGAAGATGGCCGCAGCAGAAGTGTTTTGTGGGTGTGCGTGGAGCTACTCCAGTGACAATCCTGCTGCTCTGTGACCAGGAGAGGGTGTGGGTAGGGAGAGGAACATGGTCCTCTGGCAGCTGCCATAACTGGAAACAGCTTCCAAAATGGTTTTAATTATGATGAGATTTGGCCTGGCATCTACTGTAGCCAGACTCAAGATTGCCCGGCCCTCTGTCTTGAGCTATGTTCTCACTGTTGTAGTGCAAGATCTTCAGATATGTCAATAGGGTCAAGAATTGTGATTTTTTTTTCCCCCTTTTCTCTACTAAATGGAGCTACAAAAGGAAACAAATAGGGAAGTTTGCAGGGAAATGTGGTAATTGTATTACACCAACAGCTAATTTACCCCTTCACACAATCTTGCCTACCTTATGTCCCTAGTCCGTCATAGCAATAATTTCACTTCCTCACTACTTTTTCACCAATAAAATGAGCATCTGAATTGAAACAATTCCTCTCTAGTGAGAAACAGGAAGAAGTTTCTCCTCTCTTCCTGAAAAAAAATGGATAAATTTATTTTGGAAAGCTTAACATCTTGAAATTAGGAAATGGAGAAAGCCAGTAACAGAGCAAATCTATTTACAACATGCCTTTGCTGATGTTAATTAAACTGAATGCTATTTATATCCTCTCAGACATAAGGAGAGGATCTTGCAAACCTTTGAAATGTTAGACCTGGACAATCCATAGACACTACAGAGGAGTGTGGGTTTTGTTAAGCCTGAAAACATTTGGTCATGCAAAAACTGTAAATACTTCAGATGTATATCAAAAGATGATGTAGTTAATGACTAAAAAGGATGCAGACTTTGGCTAAGCTCCATGGCCATAGTACAGAGTATTCTTGATGAGCTGATTAGTTAGATGCCTTAGCAGACCAGCTATGCAGAGAAGCAATACTTTCTCTACGTGGGACACAGGCACCTTGAAAGGCTGTCCCAGGATTACTTTCTGTGAAAGGCACAGGATGAGTTAAGGCAAGAAACACAAATGAAGGTTTGGATTTTTGCTGTATCCTCTTTCCAGCAGATGGCTGACCAGCGCTGTTCAGGTATTAGAAGCCTATTTTCTTTATTAAAAAATGTAACATTGAACTTGCACAATTAGTCATAGGAAAAAAAAAAAGATTACAGAATCAGTAGGCAACACTGATGCCACCTTTCTGTATGTGAACCATAAAAATTATACTTTGAAGATAGATTAACGTTGATATATCTTCCTAAATACACATGAAGCATAAAAAAATAAGTAATTCATGCTCACTCCTAGTCCACACCCAATGTAGCATAATGCAATTTAGCTTAGTTCTCCATAGGCATGTTACCTTGCATCTGCTGTGGACTTGTAGTACACATGAGGACAATCACTCAAACTCAACTGGGGCTTGATAACAGGTTACCTTGGTCATGCATTTGAATGGGAAAATAAATAGCAAGGTATGTGCACAATAGGGTAGAGGCTAGTAACCAGCATTCAATCCTACTTCCTTTGTCTTTCAGGGTAATCTGCACAGATAATGACACATAATTTTTACAGGGCAATGGCATTTGCTTGCATTACAAGTGTTAACTTTTCCCGTGTGAACTTGGTTCAATAAACTGCAACAAACATCCAGTAGTAATGTACAAATTAAAGCACTACTTTCCTCTACAAGAGCATTTTTCCTTTTTTTTCAATTTTTGGGTGGGTCTGGTTTTGTTTGTTCAATACACTCACTGGCATACATCATGACATAAAAGAAGATAAATACGAAGGGTTGCATCATTACCAGGAGCCTTATTTAAAAACAACCAAAGAAAGCCCACTTTTTTTTTTCTTTTAGAAAAGGTTCTATAATGTAATGGTCAGACTATTTCTTAGTTTACATGTTGGCAACACCATTTTCCCAACACAAGCTGCGGTCAGCAAAATGCAAGGCAGACTAGGAGACCTGTGACATAACTTGGAACAATATATGAAGTTACTCCATTTACCTGTTAATTACTGCCTTACAGCAGAAGGTTACTGTTTCCCAAGACGCAGGACCTGACAGCATGAATGCTCAGTCTTCTCAGTGAAGAGTAAAAGAGGTTAATTTGGGTCATCATCAGTGGAAGAGACCATGAAATTCCTACAGTTTTGTTTCTGCTTTGCAGATAAGATTCATCAAAGGTGGCAGTGCCTGTCAGTTTTAATAGCAACTTTATAGCAGTACTGTATTTAAGACCAATATGGCACAGATACTTATTTAATAAATAAATAAGTAATAATTCTTCTGGGATAACATTTTCTTTAAAATTTGTCTGAAATTTTTCCTGTTTTGGCAAAACCTGGATGTGAAATATTTCCTTCTACTTTAAGAGTTTCTTATTCAGTATTCTAGGTTGATTTCAGGAATCACAGAATCATAGAA
>VZTL01061533.1:0-10492 GCA_013400535.1 Scopus umbretta
TTCCTTTTTTAATCTCCTGCTTACCAATTTAAAGGGCCTATCTCGTATTCCATTTACGTCAAAATTTCCAGGCAGTATCGGGGTATTCTGAGCTTGGGAGCACATGGCACATGCTGGCTCACACGCTTTTCAAAATGCATTCTGGCTGTAGATGAAGTTGGGTTGATTTATTAGTTCTTGGTTTCTATAGTTGAAACCAGAATTGGGACAAATGCGTTAATTAACCCCCCGCCTGCCCCGGCAGAGAGGCGGGCAGGGTGGGAACCAGGGCTCTGCGGTGCAGGGGCAGGCACCGTACCGCAAAGGCACTGCCGGGTGGGCAGAGCTGTGAGCTGGGGGCCGCCGTTTTGTCCCCTCTTAGCAGCGATCTTCACCGCCCTTTGGGATTATCTTTCTTCCCTTGTCCTCAAAAGTTGCTCTGAGAACTGCCCAGACTTCTCCCGCTGCCTGGACCAGGGACAGAAGCAACACCTCCAGCTGATTCCCGTGGCGAGTCTCAGCGGTGCGGTGGCACGGGTCCGGCTGCACCGCGATGACCGGCAGACACCTCCCACCACAAATGCCTCTGCAAGCATCCTGCTGCAAAGACAGGTCACACCGATCGCTTGTCCCCTGTGCCAGGAGGTACCTGTAGGTAGCGAGCTGGAAAGGTCTAAGCCTGCAGAGAATTTTGTAAGAAGTTTCCATTTTTGTGAAGCAGAGGCATAAGCAACTGAGAGGACAAATAATTTCCCAGTAATTTGTTTTATTAATGAACAGCGGGTTGCAATTAAGATGGTATTAATTTTAAAGAAATCAACTGTTCTCCAACGGAGAAGGAAAAAAGTGTTTTATAGTTTCAATCTTCAAACTTTGACAAGCTAATCTTTAGAGTAAAATAATAATGGGGAAAAACATTGGAGATTTCTCTTAAAAACTCATGGAAAAATGAACAAATTCCAAGCAAGTGGAAAGTATCCAAAGTTTCAGTGGTGGGTCTATGGAGGGGATCTGAATAGGTCCGGGTGGAAAAAGGAACATAACCTGCAGGATGCTTACTGCTTCCAGCCCTTCAAGGGAGTGTTTTCAGAATCATAGAATCATTTAGGTTGGAAAAGACCTTGAAGATCATCGAGTCCAACCATTAACGTAACACTGCCAAGTCCACCACTACACCGTGTCCCTAAGCCCCACACCTACACGGCTTTTAAATACCTCCGGGGATGGGGACTCCGCCGCTTCCCTGGGCAGCCTGTTCCAGTGCCTGACGACCCTTTCCATCAAGAAATTTTTCCTAATATCCAAGTCTAAAATCTTCAGCGCTCAGCTCCTTCCCAGTGATGCAGGTGCAGCGGGCAGTTGTATCAATTAGCTGTTTGGGGGATTGCAGTACATGTGTATAGATAAGAAGACAAATTTACAGTTTCTTTACATTTTCACTGTGTCTCATCCTAGAGATGATTTGGGAGAAAATAAAAGATATCCATATCTAAATATCTAAATATCCATATTTAGATATTCCCTGCATTTAAGAAAAAAATTAATACGGCAGCAAAGTTGGCACTGTTTTTCCTTTCTGGAAGAGCAGAGGGGTTTTATCTGTATATTATACATTTTTAAAAGACTCTAAGTGTAATCCAGGATATTAGACACTATTCAGCTTTGCACAGGTATCTGGCAAAATGGTTTAAACATTTATTAAATATAGAATGATAAAATACCTTGAAGATCACATCCAATCAACACAGTTTCTGCTGTGGAATATCATGTCTCATTAATCTGTTAGAATACTTTGAACCTACCAATATATAAATGGATAAAAGAGAATATCTTGACATATTTTTAGACTTTCAAAAGGCTTTTAATGAGGTCTTCCCACAGGATTTCTTAGGAAACAAGATAAAAATGGGGGTAAGAGATACAGTAGCATTATGAATCAATAAGATGGACTAAGAGGAAGGAAACAAAAGTGGTAGATAGTCTTTTATTAATCTATGTAAGGGGTCACTAGCAGTGTGCTACATGGTTACGCACTCAATCTAATGACGTTAATATATTAATTACTGACCTGGAAAAAGAAACAGTTGTATGGATTAGTTAAATTCAAAAAAGATGAAAGAAATTCAGAAGAAAGAAAAGAAATTTGGCCAAGGCAGAAGAATGAATGACGTGATAGCTAGTGAAGTTTGATGTTGATAAAAACGAATGCTCTAAAACCCAGAACTTCCCCAGCATACAACTGGTCGATTTGGAAAGCTGGTCATCGCTGAGACTTTGCACAGCATGTGTTCAAAGCCAAATGGCAAACAAGATGTCAGAGGAATGGGAATCAGAAGAGCACAGACAATATTAGGTAGGCAGTGCATCTCAGAAAGGTAGCATGGAGTTGGACTGAGCTCAGAAAGCGAAGGGGGAGACGACCTGGGGTCTTGGGAGCTCTGTATGAAGAGTGTGAAACAATCGCAGATGTAACCAGGACAGGCTAAACGGGAGCTGCCCTCGATCCCCTCCCAGCACAGGAACAAGGGGACACTGACGGGAGTTCGAAGATGGAAATTCAAAATATAAAGGGTCATGTTCTCACATGACGTGGAGTGGTGCCCCTTGCCAGAAAAGACCATGAGAGGCCCAAGCTTAATATTGGTGGCCAAGAGAAAGCTGTGGCGAGGGGAATGCCTGTATATCTGACGGTCAGAAATCTGTTCTGTATTATCTGAGAAGGGATTGCTTCGGGTAAGGGGAGGCTGTTGCTGTGATGCTTGAACCCTATGGCTCCAAGTATGCAAAACCATACACTAACTGTACAAACACCAGCATGGGCAATTTATCCATACACTTTAGGATTTACGAAGCTTAGTGCTGCATGTTCAGTTTTCTAGATAGTTTCTCTTATTGCTGTTGTGGAAATCCATTCCAATTAGATACCAATATCTGGGCTTCCAATCCAAGCAGCAAGGTGCAGTGCAGAGGCGAAACTGAGTGGTCCCTGCAGGTGCAGTCTTAGAAGCATTGCTTTACCTCCACAGGCATTCTATAATAATCATACTTCTCATGAAGCTCTAGTTTCAGTGCCTTCAAATTAGATCTGAGCACTAAAAAAAAAAAAAAAAAAAAAAAAAAGGAGGAAAAATAACCATAATTTTAAAACCTGAAATGGCNATCAATGAGCTTTCAGTGCAAACCCCAGTTTCACCTTGCTTGCACAGTTGCCTGCACTGCCCTTTCCTCGTGTCCCGCTCTGGCTGGTGCCTGGGCAGGCTCTGCTCCCCTGGGGGCAGGTCTGGCTGTGCAGCGGGGCTGCAGGGTGCAGGCAGGCTCTGGGGACTCAGCAGCCTTTTGGAGGCACCTGCGGAAAGAAAAGCTGGCAGCCGTTCTAGTAGCGAGGGGCCGGGCGTACGCCTGGGTTTCACTCCTCGCTTCCAAATCACCACCTTTGCAGCGGGAGCACCAGTCCTGCTGTCCTTCACCGTTCCCATGCAAGAGCTGCGGGTCGCATGGACAGACCAAATGCGTCGGGGGGACGGCAGCTCTGTGCCCTTTCCGCAGCACAGCTGTGGCTGTGGGGAGAGCCGACCCACAGCGGCACCCACAGCGCGCAGAACAGTTTGCCCGGCACCAAACCCAGCGTCCTGGAGGGGCCTCGCTGCCAACCACTGCTGCATTTGGAGAGCTCGGGCAGCTTAATTGTCTTGTTAAATATGAATGGGCTGGTGATTTCTTAAAACTGGGAGAGTGTGGAAAGCCATTGCGAGGAGGCTAATACCAGCGGTATTTAAAAATTAAAATCTGCTGTAGCCAATCACAGCAGCAGCAGCATTTGTCCTTTGGAGTCTGACTTTGATAGTCGCTCATGGATGCTATAAACACAGAGGCTATGCTTGCAGCTAAGCAATAAAGTGACTGGTGCATTTCTTTTTACTTTATACACCGTTGTATTGATTTTGTAGTTTATTTTTTCTTGGAGGAGAAACTAAGGTATTGCAATTTCATTTAGGTACTGCATTATAATTTCCCCGATGATTTTGTCAAATGTTCCTGAAGGAGAACACCTTCTCACAGTGAGCAGGATTCAAAGACACAGAGCCGACTAATCCATACCTAATTGGATGAAATCGTTATGCACTTTCCCTCCTTTTGGAGGTTTTTTCAGAGTTCCTGGTTCCTTAGGGATCCTAAAAGCCACTGAAGAGGTTATTATAGTATGTCCTCGGGGATGTTTAATACCCTAGCCCTGTTCAGACATGCAAATAATCTAATTCAAAAGCTTCCTAATTAGCAAGCCAGCTACAGTTCTGGATAAGGCGGGGGGCGAGCGAGAGAGATATCTAAAAGGACTGTGCTTTTTCCTTTTATAGGCTGCTATTGTGCAAAAGGCAGCATAATGGATAAAAAGTAATTGTTCTGATTTTAATTGCGATCCACTATTTATAGTTTTGTTCTGTCATCTGAATAATGAGGGGATTTTGTTCACACAGCTCGCACTAAGCACACTGCAACTTAGTTTACACAGAATGCAGCATGCGCCTGGCGTTTCCTCTTGGAGGCACAATCTTGCATGGCAGAGATGGTCCACGTAAAAGATGTTAAGCTCGTTAATGAATTAGCCATTTAATTAACATAATTAGGGATAATTATTTTCTTTTAATCTATTGCCAATTTTAGGACAATTAAACTAAACAATGGTGAAGCAGATCACAGAGGGTCCTGTGCAATCCTAGTAAATGCTCTTGCCCTAAATAAAACATTATTAAATAATAGGGGTGGGAAGGCGGACAAACACGAGGGCAGGCGCCTGGCTCGCCTCCGTGGTCCTGATGCGGAGACATGACAGCCTGCGGCCCCCACCTCAGTGGAGGAGAACCCTGGCCGCTACGAAAGGCTTCTCCTCCCAGGGTGGCACTGGGGCCGTCCCCACCGCGAGCAAGCCTGCCTCACCGAGTGCCAGCTGCTAGGAGGCAGACCTTCCGCCCGCGCTGCTCGTCCCGGCTGTCGTAAGCTCTGCACCCGGGCTGGTGCTGCGCTGGCTTGTCTTGCGAAGTCCGGGCAAGGACTGCATTTATGGAGACCTTGTCAGATGGCTGGTATAAAAGCACACAGGCACCTGTGTTCCTTATGGCAAAAATGTAGTGAAAGCTAAATAAAAGGCTGACGCCGAGCCTGTATCTGCGTGGAGCAGAAATGTCCGCGATGCAGGAGTATCGCAACGGCTGCAAGATCCCAGGCTGGGAGGGTGCCCCCTGCCCGGTGCGGGAGCAGGACCCCCGACCCCGCGCCTTTGACTGCTGCTGCCATAAACGCAGCCGCTGGCAGCAGGAGGAGGAGCGGCTTGAGGTGCGACGTGTGCTTGGGGGAGCGGGAGAGAAGGGGGTCTTTTGTGAGGAGACACAGGGGTGCCGAGCCCCCAGCAGCACACGGGGAGAGGTGGGCCCTGCTTTCCCACCGCCCAGTGCCGCCGCCTGGGTGTCCCAGCTGCCGCTGCCCTCCGCCCGCCTGGGCCAGCTGGGCTCCGCCGGTCTCCCCAGCAAGGCCAGGGAAGGGCTTGGCTCACTCCTGCTGCCAAATCTAAATATTTATTATAAGGCAACAAAGTATTTCTCTGGTGTTGGGCCTTTATTCTCCTCCTAGAAACAAACCAAAACAAAGCAAACCAGACACACCAAGAAAAAAAAAAAAAAAGCCTTGCTGGAAACAATCACATCTGAGTAACTCTAATGACCAAATATTTACAGTGAATTTTTAATAGTGGACTGCATTAGGCAACTTACATGTAGGTCTAACAACACGATCAGTCAATAAACTGCCTGAAGTTCAGTGGCTTCCATTTTCCTCTACTCTTTTCTCAGGAGCATCCCAAGTAGCCCCCCCCAAAAAAGGAGCAGGGGGCAGGATCGACTGGCCTGGCTCCAGCCCCAACAGGGAATGTCACGGGTTACCCACTGCCGAGTCTCACGTCCCACGTTTCGGGTGCTGAACTCCGGCTCCCCGCGCGCTGCAGGACCGGTCCTGGCCTTTCTGCCCCATCCCTCCCAAGCCCCCGTTCACCACGGGCTCCGGGAGGGTGGGCAGCCGCGGCACCACCCGCCCACCTCCCTCTCCGGCTCGCACCCCACGCAGCCCAAACTCCAGCCGCCCGTTTGTAGGCGGCGGCACTGAGAGGCAGTGATTTTTGGCCAAGCGCTGGGTTTTGCCAAACCTGTCCCTCCAAGTGATGTGCACT
This sequence comes from Scopus umbretta, assembly GCA_013400535.1. NCBI lineage: Eukaryota > Metazoa > Chordata > Aves > Pelecaniformes > Scopidae > Scopus > Scopus umbretta. The sequence continues at coordinate 6,197 of VZTL01061533.1, forward strand.
CTGCTGCACGTGGCACTGCTCGTCAGTTCATTATCCTATTAGATTCCCACACAGCACCTGCTCAATTGGAGCCTCGTGTGCTAGCAATTAATATGTTATGCCCTGATTAATTAGCAGGGTTAATTATGATTGCTGTTGCTTAAACCTATGCAGAGAGAGATGGCATCATGTTGCTGTGACTTGGAGTGCTGAGGATGCACCCCTGGGAACTGGGACCAGCGCGTGTTAGCAGCAGGCCGTCCCCGCGGGATGCGCTCGCTTGTTCCTGCAGTACTGTGAGCTTGGGCGTCGTGTCCATGCTTGTTCCGATTAGCGCTTCCTTAAAGGGTGGCACCTCCCAGCATCTTGGTGATGAAAATGAACCCAACCGGTTGGCACTCAAGGGACCGCGGCCTCCTGTGTATTTGCCCTGTAAGGTGAGTTATTTACAGGATAAGGGTGCGATCACCAAACCGGTACCAACCCCAACCTGGACAGATACTCTGGGCTTTCACAGTGTTCAGAAGTTTCTGGTGGGCTTCCACCGTGTTCAGAAGTTTCTGGCCAGCTTTCGCAGGCATGGGCGCTGGTGCCCGCAGCTGGGAGCCACAGCCGGGCGCCGCTTCGGCTCCGAGTGGAGAGAGCTGGACGAGAGCAGTGCGGCCGTGGGGCCAGGGGGGCACCTGGGGAGGAATTTCTCAGCTCTGCTGTCACAAACGCTGGGTGAGAGCAGCAGGGTAGGCTCAAATCCTGCACACCACTGAGCATCGCCGGTCTCCTGTTAAGCTTTTGATTTGTCTGTGTGTGAAATAGTGAGACTTGGGGCCTTTTTGGCAGTTGTGAGTGAGAGATGACCACCCTTCTCATTGACTCATCCTTTTGAAGCTATCATCACTCATTTCTCTTGGGAAGAGAATGTGAGGCACTGGTAAATAACACAGGATTGTGTATTTCTTTATCTCCCATAGTGTGTTGTCTCCTACATGCTGTTCTGTTCTAACAACATCCATCAAGACAAATGCATACCTGAGAACAGCCTCCCTCAAACCTCAGAAATCTTTTTCTGAGGTCACAAACTATACAGAAAAGACAAAGAAGAAACAAGAAGGAAATTGCACAAACAATTAAACATTTTTTTTCCGGAGACATAGAGGATTCCCCTTGTCTGCGCAAGGCAAGCACCAAAATAGGAATGCCACATCTCAAACACAAGGCAATCTATTATTCTCAGAGCAGTAACATGATACATTATCAGCCACCTTATCCTACCAAAATGTATCATTACCTGCACTTTCTGCACTTTCCAGATCAATCCACTTTAAAAATGTAGTAATATAGAAGGGTATTAGGTACTAGAAAACTCATTATGAAAATGGCGCACTCAAATTCTTTAAAGGTGATATTTCATAAAATATACTATGCCTAGCTCTTGGCTCAATCATTCTTTTTAATAGCTCCATAGCAGCCAGAAAATAAAGTATTCATGAAGATTGAAGAAGATGATCCCATGAACTTCAATTTAATTGGTGCAAATTAAAACGATCCATCTTTTCACGCTGCCCGTCTATCTCCAATCATCAGTGCACCGCACGTCCAGCACCCTGATTACAATTATCTTTTAATAGGAAAACTTGTCACTTTTTGTGTGATTTACATAAGCTTGCACAAACTTACTGGTATCATTTAGGGTTGGAATGTATGATTTTTTTTTTTTTCATTCGAGTCCCCTGATATAGTTGGGGGGAGGGGGGCCCAGAGGTGAGGTGAGCTCTTGGCAGGGGGCTCATTTACTGCACTTAAAGCCTGGACTTGTACAAGAAGAATGCTAGAAAGCAGCCTTCAATACATCTTCATTCACCAGACCTCCCCCCAAAGAAGTGCTAATGCAGCCAGATTTCATGGTGTCTTTGCAATGACCATTGCAATTACAATACAAAAACCTAGATGACATTTTGACTTTTAATTAGGAGGGAAATGATGCTGGTCCCTGCTGATGGCTCTCTCTCTCCCTCCAACTGCTCCTAGCACTCCCATCCTGAGAAGGTACCCTGCAGGGTTTAATAAGCCATCAAATCATAGTGGTGTGGGACGTATTCTCAAGAGTTCAAATAAAATTACCATAAATGTATGTTTACTGTTCCTGGCCTGGTGTCTGGGATCTGGCTGAGGGGCCTCCAGCCAGGAGCAGCAAAAAGGACCCACAGTATTAATTATTGTTACTATCATTATTGCTATTTTCTTTGTGATGGCCACAATCCAACAGCGAGGACGCTGCAGAGTGATTCATTGCCCGAAGCCGTTTATGTATAATATGTTTCAATTTTCTTTCCTTATCTTTGAAAGGCAACCGTCCTTATCACAGATGGCTTCCATGCCTTAAGATGTTTTGAGATTTGGCTCTGTCTTCTCAGGCTGGGTTTTTCTATGCATTGAAATAATTAGCATTGTTTAGCTTTTGTCCGTGCATTCCCTGATAGCGTTAACCCTAAACAAGAGGTAGGCAGCCCACAGAACAAGAAATGCAACCTGTGCGCTCTTCATGATCACACCTCTACCGAAGCACATGGAGGGATGGTTTTTAATAAGCACTAATTTCCAGCTCCCTCTTCTTCATAGCAACGGAGAGCGGCTGCATAGCACACCGAGGTCCCTGCAGAGGTTATCAGCATGCGAGTATTAAACTTTTTAGCACATCCACTGCAAAGCAATTTTGAGGACTCCTTTGCTGGTGGAGTTCAAATGAAACTCATGGCTGATCTCATTAAGCACTTGTCTCATTTTGGTGCATGAATATTAAATAGGAACGCGTGTGAGCAGGACGCTACAGAAAGGAACATTTTTTCTCTCAGCCCGGCGCTTGGTGCAGCTGCCGGCGCCGCTGGACTGATGCCGCAGGGGTCCGGTCCTGCCCCCTGTGGCGGTGGGGCAGGGGGTCCCAGGGCTGCTGCCCTTGCTTCCGAGAGGCAGATGTCCACCGTGCCCCGAGCGATCGGCGGAGGAGGAGGGCGGGTAGCGTGTGGGCTGCAGTCCTGGGACGAAGGGATTTTGGGAGGGTGCGCCACTGCAGAAGACACCCCCCACCCCGCGCCTTCCCCGAACCAGGCCGCCGGTGCCAAGGGTGAGGGCGGGGGCAGCTCGGCGACGGCCGGCCGTGGCGGGCAGCCCGGCTCCCTTCCCACCCGCACCCCGGGCCACCCCGCTGCCCCGTCGATGGCTCCCCAGGGCCGGGCTGCCCGGCTCCCCGGCAGCTCCCCGGAGCACTCCCCATCAGTCCTTTGTCACAGCAAACAACACCGGTCGCTGTGACCCAAATAAACTCCAATCCACTTGATCTATCAGTGAAACGCACGGCGCTGACCTGCCATAAATCCCCGGGGCGGCGGGAGAGGCGGCCCGCACCTACTCCCTCCTCGCCCTGGCCTGCCGCCCACCTGCCGCGCTCTCCGGTAAGCAGGTAATCATGAGCTGCCACAGAAAGGTGACCCATTACCGTGATGGATTTGGTGTGAAAAACAAATGGACTGAGACCTGCGGATTGCTGTCCTTACTGCACCTTGGCCTTTTGTTCTGTCATATCAATATCCGCACGGGGCCTCATTACACGCCGCTCCTGCGCCGCGACGGGAGCGCGGGGTCAGCGCCGTGCACCGTGCTCGGTTGCACCGGCGAAACTCACCCCGGGGTCGCGCCGCCCGCTCCTCCGCCGGGCGCTGCCTGGGACCCCCCTCAGCCGGGGTGCCGCAGCGTGCTCCTGCCCCGCCATCGCCGCAGGCCTCCCCACGGCTTCCCCTCCGCACCATCGCCTCTCCCCGGCTCGCGCGTGCGGGGTCAGCACGGACATTGTGTCCGCTGAGCAAATCTGGGAACGTGATCCGGTTTTATTCTGTTGTCTTTCCACCCCGGGGCGGGTGTCGGGCGGGGTGCAGGACGGTTTGCCCAGGGATCTCGCCACGCCGCACGTCGCACGCGAAGCCGAGCTCTGTGCTATTTGCTTGACATGGAAGACAAGAAGTTAAAAAAAGGGGAATGTTTTATGCCATATGCCAATCCAGTAATATAAACAATTCAATACTACGTCAGCAATATATTTAAGCGCCACTGAGCAGACTTGCTCTTTCCCAGTGAGGCTCAGTCCTCTTCTCGGTGAACGGGCTCAGTCTCACCACGAACGAGCTGCCAGAGCTGAACCGTGCCCCAAACATGGCACGGCCAAACCTCCCTGGCCACGCTCGCAGCGGCGCCCCGGGAGCCTGCTGCAGCCGGAGGAGCCCGAAGAGTAGGGACGTCTGCCATCGCTGCGGGGAGGAGGAGGAGGAG
>VZTL01061535.1:0-20408 GCA_013400535.1 Scopus umbretta
TTTTTTTCTTTTTTTCCCAGCAATTACTCTTTTGGTCACCAGCTGTTGGGACTTGCAGTCTGAGCACCAAGACAGAAGGTTGTTCACAAAGACCTAGACAGCTTGGGAGGGATTTGTACTGCTGACATCTGAAACACGGTGCTTGTAGTAAGAATGTACTCCTTAAATTCACGGCAAGCATCCCTCCTCTCTCTTAGCACCTGCCTGCTCTGTCCATGTGGTGGTACCCAAGCGATCAGAAACCCATGCAAGGCAATGCCTTTGCTGGGAGTGGAAGTGGCGTAAGGAGTATTGTAGGTTGCGTAAGGCCAAAAATGTTAGTCCCTGCGGGAAGTGTCGTTCCCACCTGGAATGCGCAGAAATTAAACTGACTGTACGCCTGCCGGGGGAGCAGGGCGGTCCGCAAGGGGAGCTGTGCAGGCAGGGTGGGGACGGCAGAGCTGCCTGCGGCTCCACAGTCACTGCTGGACCTGGAGAAATCCAGTGGCTGCTGCCAACAAACTCGTGTTAGCAAGGTAGACCCTCAGCAGTTTTCTTAATTTTTAACAAATTTTTGAATGATGTATTTGAATGTGAGGTATCTCAAGCGTTTTTGATTGCCTGCTTCGGGCAGGGAGATTTCACATTTATTTGTTCACATCTGAAAACAGAAGTGAGGGACACGAGGGGAACAGGAGGGGCTGGTGCAGGAACACGGTACAAGGTGAGCAGGAACAGTTTTGTCAGGACAAAACATCAGGGAGTTTTTGCTGCAGTAACATCAATTCAGAAGAAAAGTGTTGGTTCTGGACTGAGCTGCCCCGAGCCAAACCCATCCTTTGCTGCAGGGGGGGCAGCCTTTGCCTTGACCGGCACAGTGCGGGACGCCCGAGGCAAACCCACAGCCACGAGTGGTGTGGGGGGCAGCGAGGGGGGGCCAGCGGCAGCCTCCGTGCTCCGCCGCGCACGCCTGTCACCGGCCAGATCCCTGTTGGGCAAACAGAACAGCAAGAGTGGGGTTTTTTTAATTTTAAATTACTTAAAAATCTTAGTGTTTATGGACAAACTAAGAGTCTACTAAGCTACAGCCCAGGAAGGTTTTGGTGGTGAAGGGTCAGGCGACTCCAGCTGAGCAGGGACGCTAACAGACACGTCGGCTCATTTCGGTGCTCGGTGCCGACAGCGCAGAGTCCTCTCAACGCCGCGGGCGCAGCCGCAGCCCTCCCTGCACCCAGCACGGCTCGTCCGCGCCCGCCAGCCTGCGCGGGGCCCTTGCGCCGCGGTGAGGGCCCTCTGGGCAGCGACCCTGCGGCCGCGTCTGGGACGCAGAGGGTGCCCAGAGTACGACGCTGGTGGTGGGAACTGTGGCAACGCACCTGCTCGCGGTGAGAGCACGATGTAGCCCTGCTCTGCCAGTACGTGGATTTCTTTTTGCTCAGCTTAGTGTGACCCTGCAGGAAGCCATGCGTTTTTTATGGCTGTTTTAAAATACGGTTAACTTGTTCATTAAATGAATAAGATTGCTATTAATTTTAATTTATCTTGTTTATGGAGACCAGATGTTCATTAACATTTATTTATCTGCTTATTCTGTGGATAAAGCAATTACGCCTAACGTACCAGGCCCCAGGTGTTGGGGTGTTGCTGCTGCCAGAGGACGTTCTGGTGATGCACAACATCGCGGAGCTGGTCCCCTATCCCTGCAGTACCTCAGGCATGGTCCCCTGTGTCCACCGGTGGCAGGGACAGCCTGTGGGATCCTCTTCCAGAGAGGAGGCTGGGTATAAAGGATGCTGACAACTTTTCTAGCACTTTCCCTGTTGCAGCCCGGCAGCTCCCCTAGCCGGGCCCTGCCGGTGGGCTGCTGCTGTGGCTGAGTGCTCACAAGGGGCCGGCGGTGCAGGTGTTGAATCTAAGCAAGCTTAGGAAAGGGAAAGAATCTCAAATTTTGAAAAGCTGGACTTGTTTCTGGGGTAAGGAGCTGCAGTCCCTCACCGGCCGGAGGACCAGTCCCAACCTTCAGGTTCAGTTTCTTTTGGAGCCGTGTTGCCACTTCCAGCTGCTGAGCAGAGACCCGGCACCGCTTGATGGTTTCTTCTTCAGTCTCCTGCTTTGGAAGCCAGTGCGGAACCCGAGGCCTCCTGAGGGATCTCGGCTGGTCTTGCAAGCAGCAATAAACGGGGCCCTGTAACCCTGCTCCTTCCCCAGACGAGCGGCTGGCAGCACCAAGGGTCCCTCAATGGCCGCCGCAGCTCCAGGGCTGTGCCATGTGTATAGCCAACGTAACCTGCGCCTCTCACGGTTCCTAGGGACATTCACGTTCCCAGCTGCTGGGGACATTTCCCAGGCAGTGCTCCCCCTGCCCTGGGACGCAGTGCCCGATGGCCCCAGCTCTGTAACCTGCCCTCTGCCCACGCCGCTTTCAGAGGTGCCCACGGCAATGATAATGCGTGGTGATGCACCCAACTCCTGCTATTATTTTGCAACTGTGAGCAGCTATCAACTTGGCAGCATTATTCTTTGTCGCTTCCCTCACGTTCATTCCACAAGCTTTAGGAATAAGTTATTTTCCTGTGTACGACGTGTGGCTGCCGGCCTGCACACCGGGTGAGAGCGCACCTTCGTGACAGCGTTTCGCCAGTGTACCCTGCTGAAGCCGAGCTGTGCTCAGATGCCCCGCCTGGCATGAACTGAGGCGTGTGGGAGCAAGCCAGGGATTCACAGCAAAGACAGCGATGGTGAAATAGGTCCTTCCAGAAAGGTGGGAAGTAAAGAGTATTTATTATGAACTTTGTGATTTTTACTTTGATGCCTCGGCTCACCGTGCTGTGGGAGGGTGGCCGTTGCTGTGATGGGGAGGACGTGTTCAGTGGGACTCTGACACAGGGCCTTTCAAGTACTGTCCCAAAGGGGTCCAGGTGCTTGAAGGACGTGGGGAACTCCAGTTCTTGTAAAGAGAAGCATCAGGGACCTTTGCACTTCGCAGAGCAGCCAGGCTCAGCTTTGATCTCAGCACCTGAAGGGGCGATGCCACAACCTTTTAAAATGCTTGGAAATGAGAGGTCCACGTTTTGGGCTTCCTCTCCCACCCCTTGTAGCCCCACCAACAGCAGCATGGCCTCAGCCGCGACTGATCCTTATGTGAGCTGAGTCTACAGTGCTCTATACATAGCTCGATTTTCACAAAGGTAAATACAAATTTGGCTCTCTTAAACATCAAAAATCCTTGCTGGAAATGTTGAAGAGCTCTCTGAGTATCGAGGCCTTGCCCAGACATTCTTTGGACAAAATCATTCACGGTGCCTCCCCTGCCACCCCCAGCTGCCCTGCTTGGATGTGTGTTGCGCATCGAGGAATAAACCCAGGGCTTGAATCTGTGCACGTTTTAGTAGATTAAGGTCACACAGTTAATGTGAAGGTAAATGAGTATCTGTTTGAATAACATTTCCTTGACGGTATAATCCATGCCCTGCAGCTTCTAATTAGGTGCTGCTGTTTAATTTCATCACCGAGAACAGCAGAGAATTAGTACACGGACTGCAGAGGAACCGACAGTTTGTTTTAATGCTTTATCAAATAATGAGATTTGCCCTGCCGAAGAGGGCAAGCTGTTGGATGCTCCCAGTGATTTACCATGAACAACAGCCCACCTGCATTTGCCCCATGTGCCCCTTCCTGCCCAGTACGGCGTGTACGGATGGCATGGCATGGCACGGCGCAGGCAGAATGAGTCTCATCGTTGCCGTGGCCGTGCTCGCACCATGCCGCGCACAGCGCATCAGACCTTTGCACAGGTCAGGGCAGACAGTATGGTGATAACCACTAACCTGCGGCTCACCCAGGCAAGCTGTTTCTGCATCAAATCCTGCTTTAGGTTTATTGTAAAGCCAACTCAGCTATCAGCAGTGATTTCAAATGGAAGATAAAACCAGCTTCTTCCTGAAAAGCACTGCAGGACCTGCTGTTCCCCACGCTGGGCGGTGGAGGGTGAGCCCCGGCCTCGGTCTCTGTGACGGGTCGGAGCTGTCGGCGCAGGGTCCAGGCACCGCTCTTCCCTGTGGTGGGGAGTTGCCCAACCTGCACCAGGACAGTAGGGAACGTGAGGAGCCCCAGCCATGCCATGTCCTGCCCGGCTTCTCTGCCGTGCTCCCTGCGTGCAAGGGAGCAAGTTTTTGGTGAAACTGCCCATGCTCATCATGATGAATTGACTGTCAGTGTCTGTATGGAGGCAATGAGGCAACGAGCTCTGCAGCCACTGCCATGCCAGGAGCAGCCTGCAGCATCTCACCTGAGCCCTGGCCGGGGCAGGGAGAAGGGCCCAGCCTCGTATTGCTGACCTGTCGGCTGCAGCTGAAACACTGCTCAAGGCCAGGAGCACGCTAGGCCTGTGTGTGGAGCTAAAGCTGTGTTTCTGTGAGATAAGGTGTTTGATCAGACTGCCGAGGGTGAGGGCTCAACAGTCCACCCAGTGCAGCTCGTTTATGGACATGAACATCCACACACAATCACCCACGATCTGTTCCTGCAAACATCGTGCAAAGGGGAGTCCAGCTCCCGCTAGCCAGTGGCTCCTGCTTGTGGCAGGATAAATGGAAGTGTTCATCTCCAGCCTTGCTCTGCTGAGCCAGCCCCTGATGCCAGGTGTTTTGATGGGGCCTGACTCATTCCCCAGGCATTGGCACCAGAGAGAAGGGTCCAGCAGCTCCATTTTCCAGAGGCCAGGCTGCAGGGCAAGAGTAATAGCCCTTGTCACTCCACATAGCCCTGTTATTGGAGATATTTAGTGCTGAGGCTGGGCTGCTGGGCTACTATCTGGGATGTGATAATGTTGCTCCCTGCATGAACAAGCAGAACATCGATTGCGGGCTGTCAGCCGGCAGCCTGCCCCTCAGACACTGCCTGCACCAGGCGGCATCCAGCACATGGCATCAACTGATGGTACTCGTGTGGCATGCACGCTGCCCCTCGATACAGCATCCCTCAGTACTCGCAAATGTCCCGCTATGGCTGCAGAAAGCACCTGGGATTGCAGCTGGACAGCTTTCTGCATATGAACACCAAGGGCCAGCTCAAGTACCGCGCTGGGTGACTGCTTCACTGACTGAGGTAGGGCTCACTGCTGGGCTGCGAGCAGGGCTCTGCACGTGTGGCTGCAGCAGGGAGAACACAAACCACATGTAACAGACCGGTATAATGCCGAACATCCCTTCTTATGGACAACCACCGTGAGTTTCACTGATGGGATTTTCGGGTAAGTACGGTGCAGGATGCTGTTGGACAGCATGGTTTCCAAAAGTTCTTCCTGGCTGAGGCTGGTGACGGTCACTCCAGCTGCGAGCTCCCTGGCGCTATGGCCCACACCATGCCCAACTGCGCCTCCCGACCCATGTACAAATGCATCCTGAGCAGGACAGGGCCGTGGGTGACAAAGCCACGGGGACACCGGTGCATCCCTGGGTTTCCACCCTCTCTCCCATGCACTGCCACTGGTGGATGCAGGACTGGCGGGACGTTTGCTTGGCCTCACCACAGTCCCCTGCACCCAAGGATCAACCCTCGCCGTGGTGCACCCCGCTGGAGGGGAAAGCTGTACTCCCACTCGCCAGTCTCCAGATTACCCACCGTCCCTGCCCACTACCCTCGGCAGGGATGCAGAATCCCTGGGGTCTCTGGGACCCGCAGCCGTCCCTCATCAGCACAGACCTGGCAGCCAACCTCCGACCTTCTTCAGATGCTGTCTGGGTGCCACAGAGCTACTGTCACCCAGCGTGCAAGAGGCACAACAAGCAGCGACTCCACACAGAGACACATTTGGGATAACTTTACTTCTGATACCAGAGTGCAGGCTTTCTTTACAGGAACCAAAAAAGAACATTTTTTTTGTAAAAAATCGTTCATTTACTCTTGCTATTTTTTTTTACCATTTCATTTTTTAAAAAAAAAGTTACTCCTGAAAGCCATCACTTGTAATAAATTTATAAGCCAGTGCACTTTTTCCCCCCCACCCCTTGTGATCGCTCCTCTGAAGGCAGCAAGCCCTCCCCGCTGCTGCCCTGTGCAGACGCGCGAAGCGGGGCCGGGGCGTCCCAGCAGGTCAGCACCCCAAGGCTCCGTCCCAGGGGCCGGGGCAGTGGCTTCCCCTGGCCCGGGGCATGGTCGGGGGTCCCTGCTGCTGCGCAGCTCCAGGTTTTCTGCACAGTCCCTGGTTTTCTGCACAGTCCCTGTGCTTCTTGAGTAAGCAGCAGTTCGTCTCCCTTGTCGGGTGTAAGAGTTGGGAGGCCATCGCAGGACACGCTGCGAATCCTCGTGGTGCCTCGCAGAGAGGCTGCCCGCTGGTGAGATGCCACTGCCCCAGCGGAACGGATGCATAGCAGGGTCACCCTTACGGAGCCACTTCTGAAGTGACAGCATTGAATTTTTTTAATTGACTTTATTTATTAATTTGCTTTTTGTTGCAGGAGCAGTTTTCAGATTTACTGAAAATTCAGTAGTAGGTTTTTTTTGTTGAACAAGTTGCTCATGTAAAGGAGGGACCTGAACAATCTTTAGAGTAGAAAGGGGCAGCCTTGCCATGCAAAGAGGAAGAATTATTGTTTATATTATTATTATAATTATTATTATAATGAAGGACCACAGACAGCCTCTCTCTGAAGCAGTCAGGTGCTAACAGCAATATATGGTTGGATTCTTTTTTAGAAGGTCATAAATTAGCAACTTATACTTTATCTTTAAAAAACCCAAATAAATAAATAAATTAATTTTAAAAGAAAAAGAGTGAGAGAGACAGTCACAACATGCAAGAGCTTACAACAGAACAAGTAAAAATGACCAAAGCAAAAGACAAGAAATGCAGAAGAAAAGCCCAGGTTCAATGTGGTTTGCAATCAATGCAGTTTGGAAGCATCATTTATAAAGGTATTTCATATACCAAAAAAGGCACCACAGTATCTACAAAGCCAAATCCTCAGGAGAGTTTCGGTGGGGTGGGGGGCAAGGTAGCAGCCTGGCTAGAGCAGACACGTCCCGGTGCGCAGCAGACCCCCCCCTTTAAGCTTGTCCATTGCAAATCTGAACTTTTCCATTTTACGTTTGGTTTTGCTGTCTCCGTTGGTAAAAACACAAAATAATAAAGAAAGACAAACGTGAAAAATGGCAAAGGGGATGACGTTTTGATCTTACAGCATAACAGGTGGAATATTTCTAGGATCAAGTTTAAACCAGAGCGGGACTGCTGTAACTGAACTCCCCAAGGGCACACAGCGTGCGCCCCTGCACACAGCGCACACCCAGCTCCCCTCCTCCTCCCCAGCTGACTGCTCACAGCCCGCACTACAGCATCACCACGCTCGTACGTCGGTAGACAGCTACAGCCATCCCAGTGCCGCCTGGGGACACCGGGATAGCAGAAGCCTAACACCACCCCACATTACATCTTGGCTCTCGACATGTAAGTAAAGAGAAATCTGGTGTCTGCTGGGTGTGCTCCCGCTGCCCAAGGCGCCGGGGGGTGCAGGAGTGCGCGCCTCTGCACAACCCCTATCTGCAGAGCAATAACTGAACAAAGGAGTAGGAAGGAAAAGGAAAAAAAAAAAAGAAAGAAAGAAAAGAAACATTTGAAATCTTGTGTTTACTAGTATTCAGTACATGAGATTCCTAAAGAACAACTTGTCCTCCTAGTTAACCTTGTCCTGGAATATATACAGGTTATTTGTTGCTGCCACAGCAATGATATTCTCGGAGGGGTGCCAAGCTGTATGCAGGATCTTTTTGCTAAAGTCCAGACTGTCCACGCTAATTTCATCTTTCCTCCGCTTGCCGCCCACGCAGACCTTGCGGGGCTTGAGGATGGCGCGGGGTTTGCTGTTCTCCCGCGAGGCTTCCAGTGTCACGTCACGCTTGGTGTTGCGGTCAAACATGCGGAAGAAATTGTTGTAGGAGCCGGTCATGATGACGCTGCGAGGAGGGGAGGAAGGACGGGTCACCGCGCGTGGCCTCGGCCCCCGCCACCCCTCGCCGCCCACCTGGCTGCGACAGCCCAGACCTGCCCGGCACAGGCCCCACAGGGCACGGGGGCACAACCGGGGCACCAGGGAGCTCGTGCCCCGGCCTGCACCAAAAGGCTCAGCTCAGCCAGTGAAGCCACGTCCCCACGTCCTTCTCCTCCTTAACCCAGGCAATGTGTAAGGGGGAGGCAAATCCTTTCAGGACAACAATGCGTACGCAGATCAGTCTTCATGGCAAAGATTTAGCTGACCTGAACCAAATGATTTTCACACCTTTTTAGAGGCAAACTGCCTTGTGACTAGAAGCAGACTGAATATCCAGAGGCATAATTAGATTTGGATGAGATTTGTGAGATCTAGAATTTGGGCTTCAGGCCCAGTTGTACCTCATTAACTCGCTCTGATGGTTCAGAGAAAAAAAATGTGGCAATCCTGCCAGGTCAACTGGTCTTGCATGCTTTCTGCCACGTCTCCCCGTGTGATTTATGCATGGATAGTTGTCATCCCCAGATTTGGGCAATCTGGAACCAAATGCATCACCACCCCTCCTCCAGGTGCGTGTTCGGCAGGAACCGAACCCGTCCAAGGAGGGAGCTGGGACCCCATCAGACACCCTCAGCAGTGCTTGGGTACGGAGCTGTGGATTTAGCTGATCCCTGTTGTACCTACAGGAAAACCCTCCGGACCCCTGCCCCAGCCGAAGGCCAGGGAAAGGACCACACGGGGATGCGGGAACCACTGGGCCATCCCAAAGCGCCCACCCTCTGGGCTGAACTGGGCACCCACGGGGGCTGGTGCCGAGGTGGAGCCGCGCCGCCGAACCGCTCACCTGTCAGACCCGTTCCAGACGCACTCGAACTTGTCGAAGATGCAGTCGTTCTCATAGAGCGAGCAGAGCTTGCTCCGCAGGTAGTCGTGAACCTGCCGGCAGGGAGGGACGGGGCGTGAGGCCCCCGCACCGACTGGCACAGCCCAGCAGCTGGCAAACACCAGCCCGGTGCTCGCCGGGGGCGGAAGGACCTGGCCCAGCCCCACACTCTCTGCAGCCAAGCTAGGCAGCGTTGGGCACAGCCCATTATCGCACGCCCTTGACCACAACCACCTTTCCACTGTAAGAAGCAACACCGGCACTGCTTCACGTACAGCTCGGGCAGTGCCGGGGCACGTCCCGTGGCAGAGGGTGGCAAGGACCACTGCTCTGCCCCGACGCTTGCCTCCCATGTGTCCCTCCTGGCCACCAGCACCTGAGCTTCCCCTCCTCACCCACACCCAACCTGGGGATGCGGGTTACAATTCACTGGGCTACACAAGCCCATGTTTAACAGTTCTTCATCTGCTTTCCCTGACTTAATGGCACGATGCTCCGATCCATCAGGTGTGTACCCATCCCCCCTGCTGCTGGCCTGGGAGCGCAGCTCGGGCAGGAGCACTGCAGGTGCCCAACCACTGCAGGTGCCCGGCTGTGCCACACTCACCTGGTAGGTCTCAATGGGCCGGTTCTCCATGTTCAGATCCCACACCTTGACGGTGAGGTAGTCCCGGGTCATGATATACCTCCCACTGTGGCTGAATTTGACATCGGAGATTGAGGAGATAATCTCAGAAAAAAACGACCGGTTACTTGGGTCTTCAGGCTCTTCAAAAACTGCAGAAGAGGAAAGGACAAGCCCTGGCATCAGCCGAGGCAGGAGCTCCCTGTCCCCAGGCCAGGGACCTGCTGCCCTGCCCTGGCACCGCAGGATGCTCCTGGGAGGGGAGCGGGCTTTCCCAGAGCCATGCTTCTGCACAGCAAAGGAGGCTCCGGTTTGGCTGTGGAGACCTACAGACAGCACTGAGCCAGCATCCCGGGGCAGCCACCGTCCAAATGCCCTCCGGCCCCAGAGCCACCCACCCTGGTCCACCGAGCAGAGGCACCCACGTCCCTGCGGGACGTCACCACAGTGGGCTGGGCGAACACTCCCCACTTCTGGGTTTGGCCTAGACTGGACTAATGCTCGTATTTTAAGGACTTTATGGGGCACAATTGAAGCTCCTTTGTTTTTAATGCGTGCAATAAGCAAGAAGGATCATCGGAGACCAATCTATCAACAGCACCACAGAAGCCCAGAAGATTTAGAGCCTTGCATGTCAATTCTGCTCTCTAGAAATCAATGTGCAGCATAACTGAAAGTCAATGTAAATATTTTATAGCCACTGCAACCTACAGATTTAATCTGATCAGTCTTTGAATAAATCACAGTTTGAAGGAGACTGATGAAGTTCCAAATTAAATGTATTTACAAATTTGATTTCAAAGTAACATCAGCTGTGCAAGTATGGCTTTAAAAAAACATCACAGAGATGCATCAGGAGAGATGCTGCCCATATGGGGACACCCTCCTTCCACCTCTACAAAGAGCTCTCCAGCACAGCATTAAAGGATACTGCTGGGTAACACGGAGAAGCTCACACCACTTCACTTCTCTACTGGAGAAAAATCCAGTTCCCAGCTGCATTTGTCCAACCCTTGTCCCCAGCACTGAGGCCCCGCTACAAACCCTCCGCCACAGTGGCTGCTGGCTCTGACCCACTGGTGGCCAGAGCAGGGAATGTGCCAGCAGCCGGCCTGGCAGCTCCACGCCCCGGAGGCAGCGTGTCCTGTGCAATGCTGCACTGAGCACGGGCGTTTGCTCAGTTTATCATCCCCTTGCTGAGCCCTGTCATACCAACGCCTGAGCTCCTGAGTATGGCGGGAAAAATGCCTGAAGTGCCAGTATAAATGATCTCTCTACAAATCAGAAATGGCATCGCCCACAGCAGGACCCAGCTCTGGGTCCTTTAATCACCAGCAGGAAATCTGATGACGTGTCAGGTTTTTTAAATAAGAAAAGCAACAGCAACAAGAGAAAATAAAGATCTGAGGCAGTCTGTGGAGAGAATCTGAATGCCATGACTTGTCTTTGCTGTAATCATCACAGGTTTGCTCACACCAGGTCGGCTGGCTTCACGATGCTTGTTTTAATGGCTGCATCATTTCTGTCATGGATGTGTGTGTGTGAGCTTATGTCAAGGCTGGCGGTGTTGAGTTCATAGTACAGGGGCACGAGGAAATTGTTGCCGATACTGTAGAAGTATAAAATGTTAAATTGCAGATCAATTACCAAACAGGAAAGACCTCAGAGAATGAACCCAAGAGCTGAGGCAGCACTGAGACAAGTCAGCAAGGGTGAGACATCCGCAGTACAAAGAGGGCTGGGAAGAGCTCTCTGACGCTGGGTACCGCATCGCCCTGGCATGGCTGCAGGGAGCGTTCCCGCTGGCATGGCATCACGTCTGCTCTGCTCCCTGCCAGCGCCCTGCCGCTCCCTCCTCCAGCGATTCCCAGTCCCCTGCGTCCTGCCCGAGCAGGACCGGAGCAAGGACTACTCCAACCCCTCGTGCCCATGGGGAAGCTGGCACCAAAAAGGAGCATGAGCTGCAGTGATGCCCAGGAAGGGGCTGGGGCAGGGTTGAAGCATCAGCCCCAGCCCAGCGGGAGAGCAAGGGCGTCCCATGCAGCACCTTCTCTGTGCCGAGGAACCTGTGCACAGCGCGAGAAGGCAGGATGCAGCCATGCACCGAGTCCGCTGCAACATCCAGTCCCGTATGCAGCCCAGTGCAGAGGAACCGCTGACTTTTTAAAATTCAGAGCAGCTAAGAGGTGAAGTCTGGTACGGGTTAACTGCATTTACCCTGTGCTGGTCTCCCTGCCTGCTGTACTAGGGCTCCGATGCTGGGAAGCAAAAACCAGACCTACCAATGCAGACAGCAATTGTTTAAACGACACTTCTGGAGACGACCTCCCCGAGCTGCTGCCTCCGCACTCGCCCTGCGCTGGAGCACCCCGCAGCCAGAGGGACCCTTCTGTCAGGGCAGCTTCAAAGCAAATGGTTTTCTTCTTCACTCATCAATAAATTTAACACCCGTTCAAGTACTGTCTTTTCTTTTTCACTACTCATTTAAACTTTAATCGTGACAATCAGCAATGCAGACTGGAAAACCGAAAGCACAGCAAAGCAGCACTGCACCATCACCAAGCCCAGGTTGGGGCCGTGGCTGTCACTTTGGTCCCGCTCTGGGCTCAGCATCACCTCTCAGCTCAGCCCCAAAACCTGCCCTGTTAGAAGCAAATGATTCACCACATGGAAGTTCTGATTTCAGATGAGGACAGGAGAGTGTTGCAAAGGCAAAGAGGTTTCCTGCTTTACTAAATGAGCTCAGGGTGGCACATGAGGCTTGTTCTTCACCCCCCTGGAGATTTTGCACAACCAACTAGTTAATTCTTAGCTTGAGGTCCTTCCAGGCCTATTACTCCATGCAGCAGGACGTCATTAGCTCCTGCAAGGGGTTGGAGGAAGGAGATGATTAGTTTCTGGGGGTGACACTACCAGCTCAGCTCTGCTCCCGCTGAAACCTGGGACAATGAGAGCTCAGCTCAGCTCAGCTCAGCTCAGCCGGCAGATTCCCAGTGCTGCGCAGGAGTGGCTTTGTCTACACAAAGAAGTGAGTTTTCTAACAGGGAATCAGATCTCTGTTCTCTACTTATATAACCTTTTTCCTCTATAAAAGGCTTAGCTGAAAAAATAGGTAAAGGGAACACGCTGTTAGCAGGAACATGGGAGTGAATGTGTTTTGCTGGAGCCTGGTTTGGCTTTGCAGAGTTGGCCCTCTTTAGTTTCATCCCTGCATGTGCCAATGGCACACGGCAGCCGATACATGGCTCGGAGCCGCTCCTCTGAGCTGGCAAAGGTGATTTCCAGGGGCAAGGCCAAGCCTCTCCAGGCATTTAGAGGACACCTGCTGGCCAAGCAGCAGGGTCACCTACTGGCAAGTCCAGACCATCACCCAGCAGGACGTGGGCATCTCAAGTCAGGGCAGGCAGCTGCTGCGGGAAAAGCCCTCTGCTCAGCCGCAGCACACTGCAGACAACAGCAGCACTGGGAGCGTTTCCCCAAACCCACACGTGTAGGTTGGAGAAGTTAATTTAGTCCAGATGTGGCTGGTTTACCCCCTTTTTTCTCCTCTCTTTGGAAAGACACAGCTAGCAGAGCCCAGCTCCCCTCTCTCTCCTCCTCCTCCTCCTCTCCCCCTCTTTTGTGCATCCAGAGTTTCAGGTTGCATCAGATGACCAGCTGCATTCAGCAACTTGCCAGATAAAAAGACTTTGGATCAATCAAACAAAGCTCTGCTTGAGCAGGTGAGTCCTACACAATAGTTATTACCTGTTGAGATTTTGGGGTGTTACTGGTACTGGCCACCAGCAGGCACGCTGTGGGTTTAACTGGTGGTCGTGTTTTAGCATGGGTCTATATTAGCCTGGAGGAGACGAAGCTCCTCTGACAGCAGACTGGCATGGGCAAAGCCGCGTCGCCATCTCTGCCGGGCTGTGCCTTGCGTGCGCTGCCTCCTGTGCTGCGGGCTCCCTCATGCTCCCTCGCACGCCCCGCATGGCGCCCACCCTCGGGCAGCACCTGTGGGTCCGGGAGCAAGGGGGACGCTGGCCCAGGGGCTACAAGCCACTCACGCACGCAAGGTGGCCCGTCTGGCCTGTGCGCTAAAAGCGACGGAGTCACTTAGCGCGTAAGCCCCGTGCAAAGCGTCTGACCCTCTGGATTTCAGCTGAGGCTCTAGTTAATCTGGTAATCAACAGGGTCCCCGTGGAAACCTGGAAGCATAGCAGAGCAGCGCTTGCATGCGTGAATACATTAACCCTCCGCTTCTTCTCTTGCTTCAAATAAAAAGTCAAAAGTCCAGCGATAGCTCACCTAAGCACAAAATTAATCATGATCATCACTGAGGAAAAGCTAAGCTAGCACAGAGAACTGAGCTTTGCTTTATATCAGAAAAATCAACTCTGCAATTCCACTCTCAGCCCAGAGGTGCAGGAGCCTTGCAACCATGGGCTAAGGAGCAGAAATGACTAGTCTGGTGCCAATTTCCCCTGTGAACTTGAGTGATTCGCTTTTCTGCCTCATTCTTCCTATATGTAGCGAGGCAACAAAACATGTTCTTCTTCCTCACAGATGAGGTACAGATTAACGAAGTGCTTTTGGCAGCATGCTCTGAGCACCAACACGGGCCCTGGGAGCCCTGAGGCAGAATGGGGGGAAGCTGCTGTCTGTGGGGTGGCTAGAGCCTGCGGTCCCCAGACCCTGCCAGCACCGTCCCCACGGCCACGGGGCAGCAGGGACAGCCACCCACTCCTCCACGGGATGCCCGGACCTTCCCTGGTCCTGGTGCTGGGAGCAGTGGGGGCTCTGCCAGGACTGGGGTCACAGCACACAGGCAGTGCCACCCAGTCCCCGACGGCAGAGTAGAGCAGGTCTGAGAACCAAAGCACACGGCTGGGCAGGGCAGGGGCTCGGGAGAGCTATTTTTGCTTCCCGGCAAGGCTTTTGTGTGGCTTTGCTCCTGCTGCAGAAGCAGATCTGGGCTGCTGAGCTCATGGAAAGGATTTCTGAGCACTAATTCGCTGTTACACAACGAACCTATTTCCCTCTGACACCGAGCAGGAGCTGCCCTCCCCACGCTGGCTCCCTCTGCCAGCCCTCCTTCCCGAGCAGCCTTCATCAGCACCCTTCCCATGGGGATGCAGACCAAGCACAACCCCGAGATGGCCAAGAAGGGCTGCACAGCCCACAGGGTGATCCTGCTTCTCAAGGAGACTGGCAGCCTTTCCACCATGTGCTCGGAAAGCAGCACTGATGCGGAGTCTGGCTGGTCTTCCTCACTGGGGCTTCCCCAAAAGGCAGCAGTGCGTGCCCAAATACATAGGGCAGGGGGCTTGTTTTAGAAATACATCTGCAATATCGGAGAGCAAAATCTGTAAGCTGTCAGTTACCTTATCAAAGCAGCTTTGTGTGCTGCTTAGTTCTAACCAAAGCTGAAAACGTTTTCAGCAAATAATAATAAATGGTAGTGTTTAGTGTTGCTGTAATGCAGTCAGCAGTGAAAAGACAAGGAGGCAAAGGTACCCCTTTGGGAAATGGGCTGTACTTTGAGCCTTTTGTTTCAGGATTTTGGTAGGTACAATCACAGGTGGCTCCTTAAAAAAAGAAGGGGAAAGCCCAATGCCTTTTTGTATGTGAAAATAACTGTAGGAACCCCCACCAGGGTTTTTCCTCACTTTGCCATATGCTTTTCAAACAGGATTACTTTTGCTGGCATTACCAGCTGCTCCACGTGTCCTGATCACCCCTTTGGCTTCCTGTGGTGCTTCGGACAACGCACGTGATTTCTTTGTGCCTGGTGTGCCTGGGTAGGTATCCCCTTGCAGGACCACTGCCCCTCTTAGTGTTGTAGCACACGGTTCTTCATATCCCTGTGGAGCAGGCATTTCTATATGGTAGCTGCTGTTCTCTCTCAGGCCACCTACGCGGCTGGAGGTAACACACACAATGTCACAGAACGCAGGAGCCTCAAATAAAATGGGCAAACAAAATTGAATAAGAGAAGTGCATAACTAAAAGCTGGCCCGAGCAGCAAACTGCATCTATCTAAATAAACATGACTGGGATGTGCAGTGCTATCTTCTGCATTTTTATTAAATATTGACAGTTATTAAATGTCTCCGTTGCAGGATTTGCCTCCAAAAGCCAATGTTGCTTTTCATTTTGAACTTTGATGAACTGTCTCAATTTCGACTCACGCATCTGCTGAACTGCAATTGACTGAGGCTGATGCTTCTGAGGGATGGAGGGAAATCAATAAGGAAATGTCACAGGAGAGGTCAAACTGAGCCGGGATTCACCGCTGGCTGGTATGCTTGCCGAGGGCTGGAGGGACGCAGCAGTACACAAACAAAGGAAAATGCCGGGGAGGGCTTCTGCCACTGAAGTGTCAGGAAAATGAATTTTGTTTGCTCCTTAATTGTATTCTGATTCTCAGCTGGGAGACATCATTGTAGGACTCCAAGACACGGTCAGGAAATGCAAGAATAGAAAGGTATGTTTTGCTCAGGATTTCGGAAAACTGCCATTCAGTATTTCCCAATCTCCAGCCAGCGATGTAAGCTTTCCTCTCCACCTACTTCACTCCAGTTTAAAAACAAGTATCACACAGCGACCGCAACATAAAAGCCCAGAAGCAATAGCTGGTGTGTAATTCTGTATCACCTCTAGGAAACCTAAATCTGAAACACACCCAGGTACTCTCTGGATGTAGGCTATTAGCATGGGGCTCCAGTAAGTTGCACCCGATTCGTGCATCTTATTCTCATAACATGATTACACTTTGAATACTAAAAATCTCCTTAATTTCCCACAAGATATTGGCCATTTTCTGAAGAAAACTCAAACAAGAATAGGAGACCCAGGGGTTTAGCTGTCCAGTC
Organism: Scopus umbretta; assembly: GCA_013400535.1. Taxonomy (NCBI): domain Eukaryota; kingdom Metazoa; phylum Chordata; class Aves; order Pelecaniformes; family Scopidae; genus Scopus; species Scopus umbretta. The sequence continues at coordinate 16,333 of VZTL01061535.1, forward strand.
ACACAGCACAGCGGCCCTTGCTTCTGCCATATTTTGCTGTCTTTAAGGCAGATATCAAACTCCTTTAGGTCTGTCCCATCTTTGTGTCTTACTTACAAGCACTGCACTCAGCCTGCACTCAGCACAGAGATGCTGGAAACTGCTAGGGCACAAAGAAGAGCAACAGATACTTACCAGCCCACCCATAAATGCTGCAGGTGTTTGTGCTGGTATTTTACTGAGCAGTTGCTGATAAGGAGAACATTTCCAGTAATGACCTCCTGACACATACAGGCTGGGGAGGAACCACGCTTAGCTGGCTGCCTCAGCAGCAGCTCGCTCATGGCATCAGCCCAGGGAGGACCAAGGACAAGGCCCCTAGCTGCCCAGCTTACTGGAAAATTTGAGGGGGCTTTTCTGCACATCCTGACCCCTGCGGCATCAACCACAGTTGACAACAGGACATGGCGATATTTGGACAAACAGCCTGAAGAAACTCAGCACTCCCTCTCTTCTGGCATCGACAGCTCCATAGTCGCTGTGCACCAACATCCCAGTGACCCCTTGGACCTGCTGCTGCCGAAACATCACTGTGGGGTTTTTAACGTGCTTCCCCAAAGGGTGTGGAGTCGGGACCCAAGGGAAGTTGCTCCTTTCGGGGACAGGCGGGACTGAGGGTAGGTGGCCATGGGAATGCCCAGCGGCAGGCAGGACCACAGCCCAGCACACCCGGCAGGAGGATGAGGCAAGGTGGCAGGGCAGACCTGAGCCCAGGTCAGTCTCCGCACTTCCTTTTTTGGGCTCTTTTAACCCAAAGGGGACGCTGCCCCGGCCGTCTTGCTGGTGGGGGCTGTACTCACACTTGGCGTGGCGGTCGCAGAGGGCAGAGGTGCGCATGTCGCACAGCCGGATGGTGCCTTTGCTGCTGCTGTAGACGAAGGTGTTGCAGTGGTGCGGGTGGAACTCAGCGGCCGTGATCACTTCCGTCAGCTCCTCCATGTTGGCTGGCTTGATGTCTACGATGTCTGGCAGGGCGAATCAAGGAGCCTCACGTAGCCCAGCCCAGAGCCCACTCCTCCCGTGGGGTCTCCTCCCGCTGCCCCTCCTGCTGATGTCTCTGAGCACCTGGGCTTGCCCTTGGCCCATGCAAACCAGGTGTTCCCAGGAGCGCAGCACCATCGTGGGGCCGAAACGCAGCGCCAAACTGGGACCAGCCAGCACCAGCGCAGGGGAAAGCCAACGTCCGTCACGTTTTCTGTTCAGCCAGGGACCGCAGCTCTCATACCATGGCCTGGAACCCCTCTGCACGGCACGAGACCTGACTCTGCCCATTCACCCTGAGCCAGAGTAAATGCCTTCTATTGCAATGTTGGGGCACAGCGAGTAACCACACCAAAAACAATGGGGGGAAACAAAACCCCAAGCATGATGACCAACAGAAAACCACCACAGCCCAGGGGTGGCTGCCCAGGGACATGTAATTTCCAAAACATTTCAAATGCTTGGGCTGGGTGAAATGCTGGGTTCAAAATCAAGCTGCAGACCCTGTCCCCAGGCCCTGCAGATGGTGCCAGCAAGGACTTGCACAGCCCCACAGAGCATCCCAGTGCCACAGGGGATGGCTGACAAGCGTCCGTCCTGGCCTCACCCCAAGCCAGCGGTCACTGGTGGAAGCAGTTTCAGGTCTTACTACTGCAATCCAGACACCCAGCATGGGACAAGTTACCGACTGTGTGGAGGGGGAAAAGGAAACAGCACCTTTTCTCACCCCCTGGAAAGAAAATTAAGATCCTGCTGTTCCTGGCAACACAGGAGTTGAAAAAACAATAAAGAAGAAGATACGAATTTCTCACCCATGTGGGGTGCTTTACAACAACAAGTGTTCCTGCAGAAGAAGCTGCCACAGTTCACAGCCACTGAGTGGTTTCACAGCCTGGACACGCTGTGGGTCTGCAGCAGAATCTGGATCCCTGTTCAAGCCAGACATGAACCCAGCACATGGCCCTGCAAGACAGCGATCGCTCCCTCCCAAACTGCCACAAGGCTGGATATACTGGTGTTTGCAAGGCATGCTGACAGTCTGCAATGAGAAGCAGTACAGGACCACACTGTGTCATGATGCTGCTGCACTCCCCATGGTTCTGTAATGATCCTGCACTTCTGACCTGCAATAACGTCTCACAACAGCCCCAATGCTTTGCTCAGCAGAGGTTCCAAATCCCATCAAACTGTGCAGTGGCTGGGTGACGTGAACAAAACAAGAAATTCCAATCCATAGTGCTGCCTCTTCTCAATTCTAAGCCAGGCAGGGACCAGATTTGGTTTTTATTGACAAAAGTGAAAACCGCTGACACGCTCCTCACCTCCCTGGGCAGGCAGGTGGTGCTGCCATGGGTCTCATCCCCACCATGCCAGCATCACCCAATGCCCCATCGGGTATCCTGAACAAAGCCTGGTGGGGCTGATCCCATGGCTCGGCCAAATGCAGCCAAACCAACGATACCCCAGGAAGGGGGTCCAAGGCACTGGGCAGAGAGGTGACACCAATGCACCAGCAAGCCGGTGGGATGGGACATCTGAGTGGACATCTCTCCGGTGGTGACATTTCTCCATCAACTCTTAGCAAGTGTTTTGGGTGCTGCACTTGCACCTTGGCCAAACTCCCTTGGACCACCTAAACTCCCTGAGGTTTTACCCAAATTTAGTACTCCTCACCTTTTTCCCCCAAAACACAACACACATTGCAGCCCTGCTCAATCTTACCCCCTTTGAGCTCCCACCAGCCACATGCCCGTGACTGCTGAAATCCTCTCCAGCTGCCTAAATTTGCCACATGCCCTGGGGATTTCTCAGTAGGAAACACTATATAAATATCACCAATGATTAGTGCCCCGTTGTTATTATTTCTGATGCGGCTGTTAGAAGGGTGACTGGCACGACCTCATTTGTACGACTGTGACTGGCAGCCTGTCACCCTGCTGCAGGGTATAATGGAGACTGCACGATTAATATTTCCTCTCTCCATCTTCCCCAAGGCACCTGTCTTCTCCATCACTGTGGAACCCCCTCCCTCCCGCCCACCCCACGCAGACCCTGCAGGCAAAATTCAAAAATGTGTCACCCACACCGGGAGGCAGCAGTCATGATGATGCCAGCTGAGCCCTGCGCCACAGAGGGAGCAGCTCGGTGTGACGGCTGAATGTGCCCAACGGAGACAGCCCAGCATCCCAGTGGCGGCACGGCTCAGCCCAGCAGCATGGGCAGAGACAAGAGCGAAGTGCCTTGGTAATGACACCTGGGGACAGGACTTCAGGTGTTCTGCAATTGGATGCATGGCAGACAGCACTGTTTTGTACTCCTGAGCCCCTGTGAGCCCTTGCCAGAGCGTGAAGCTCCTGGACCAAGGAACCATGATCAGGGTGCGCGGACAGGGCCAGGTGAGATGCTGCGCCACCTGCTCAGTCACCATCGCAGCAGACACAGACACAGCTCTGCTGCCTCCCATGAAGCCGGACCTCACAGGTCCCCCCTCCAGCTCTCACCTTCACTGGGGACCTGTCTCCCCATCCAGCTTTCTCATTCTCCCACTGACATCTGCACATGTCTGGGCTCCCAGGGCTTTTACACCCCACTTGTCAGCCAAGGCACCTCCTTTATTCCTGCTCTTGGCCAGGCTGGGACTGTCCCAGGGACAGCAGGGTGGCATGCACCAAAGGATACTAAAACTTTGATTGGTGATTTCAAAGTTCCACAGGTTTATCCTCAGGTCATCCGCCGACATGTAGGTCTCGTAGTCACTGTTGACAGAGATGGAGTTGATGTGGTAGGTATGCGCGTTGGCAAACACCCTCCGGGGGGTGGCCTCCACCATCAGGTCCATAGGCCGGAGCACAGGTACCTGTGGGACGGGAAGCAGAGCGTCAGCACCCAGTGACAGGGTCCGGCTGTCCCAGCCAACCCACGCCAGCACCTGGCATGGGGAGGACACCCCCAATGGCCATGGCGCAGCTCCGGCCGGCAGTGCTCCATGCCACCCTCCGTGCTCTCACCAAAGAAACCTAAAGCCTTTCTAAGCTTATTGTCCTGGTTTCAGTTGT
>VZTL01061536.1:0-11185 GCA_013400535.1 Scopus umbretta
TGTCTTGAAACCCCAAAGGAGGAGGGTGCAGCAAGAAGGCTCTAGATAGGCAATAAGCAACAGCAAAGGACCGATTTTTCTGTTCAGATATACAAGATTTTGAAGCATTTTTGTTAAACTGCAGTTACAATTGGAATCTGGAGCTTATCAATTCCTATTATCCCTGATGTAATTTCTTTCCAATCATTATCCAGCAAATACAACTGGAATAATAAGTATCTTATTGTCAGTGAAATTGAGCAGACACTAATATTCAAGCATAACAAGACTTCTAGTTCACTCAATGTTTCTTGCTGTCTTCAGTGTTGCTTACCTGAGTTTGCTCCACCACCTTGAATACCAGTCCTACTCTTCATCCAGAAAAGCCTCATGTACCTGACTTCTTGTTATTTTCTTTAGTGTTGTTTTAAATATTTTTTCTCTTGGTGACATTGGAGAAGAGGTTTGGAAGTTTTGTCTACTTTTCCAGTGTTTGTAAAGCAACCAAATGTTGAATTTTAGCCATCTTACTGGGAAGTTTAGAGAGAAGATCTTAGCCCTCAGTTACTTATAAAACTGAATAGACGTTGGTTTACATTTTTATTGCAGTGATTATAGCCTTTTTATAGTATTAAGATTTTCACATTCACACTCACATTTTACAATCAGTTTCACATTCAATCATACCAAATTTTGAAACTTGGTTGGCTAAAATTAAAAGCATTTATGGGTACATAAGCACCTGTGATGAAAAACAGTATTCTGTTGGATATTTATGGACTTCCTGTATTGGATCTGTAGGTAAGTGGATTTCTCTCCCCTTTTCCAAATGGAAATAATCTGATTTTCAGTAGAAGTTAAGCCTGTGCTTAAATATTGTGTTGAATTAGGCAGTTATTTGCTTTTTAAAAGTAAATGATTGCTTTCTTTTTTGGTTTGATTCCTTAAAATACAAAGGAGCTGTCTAGATCTGCTAACATCTACTTGCACAACAGCAAAATCATCCAGCCAACTTTCTTACTCAATGGTTCCTTTATATTTTTCAGTTTGTATAAACTAGGATTTAAGCAACTGTGAATACAGGCAGGAAAATATAAATCACACGCTGCATTGCACATCATTATAGATTTGTGCCCCCATCCGATACGATGCCTAGCAACCCAGAGCTGGTCCAGCCTCTGCTAGCCAAGGCAGATGAAGATAAATCCTTTTTAAAGCAGGAATTCTCAAACTTTAACAAACAAGTAATTAACTGCAGGATGCAAGACAATACAAATGATGTCTTGCAGAGAACATACAAAAAAGTGTAGCAGAAAAACACCTCTGCAATATGCAGGTATGCAATAACAACCCTATTTTGCCTGAGGTTGCATATATCATCCTTGTAGTTATAAAGCAAATGAGAGCAGCAGAGCTACTTTTTGTGGGAGCTTCATCCTGGGATAAAGTGTAGTGACCTGTGGTGCATTGGGAGTGTTACTTATTGACTGAAGTGAAGCATGGGATACAAATGTTAAGTAACACTGGTTAGGGGATAACCCTCCTGATAGATCAGTAAAATTTCATACATTCATGGATCTCAGTGATCATCTAAGGGGTTCTGAGATAAGATTTTAAGGGCACAGTAGACTTCTCTATAAATAATGTATTTTTAAGGAAATATGAAGGAAGGTTTCAGTAACCTATGAATCCTTATCCCCTGGAATGATCTGTCAAACATAAATTATTATTACCGTGTATCTATGATACAATATATTTGTTAAAGTTTCCATAATCAGCAAAGCATTTATTTATATAAACAGACTGTATCCTTATTTTTCTAGTTATTCAAAGCTGAGCTCTCTTTAACGCTTCGTTCCCAAAAAACATATCTCCAGTGTTCACTCTGTGTCAACTTAACAAATACTTCTGCAAATGAGAGCAGTCAATGTTCTCCCATCACTGATCCTCTGCCAGTGTTTCCTCTTCAAGATTTTCCTTTTATTTTTTCCAAATGAGATACTTTGAATAGCCATTTTCATTTCTGCCATAGCAGGATCACTACTTAATTGAGTAGCTTCAGGAAATATTCTCACCATTTTATTATTCAAAATATCCAGAAACATGGTTCTGACCTACCCCCCAAAATGTCAGGGGTGAATAACAAATTCTTGCTCAGTCCTCTGTAGTCAGCTAAGTACAAGCTTGCCTGAAAATGGAGAGTTTAGACATTCAACATGAGTTCAAATGTTATTAAGTATACGTTTCACTAAAGAGAGAGAAAATGAGTGATAAATGTTTATACTAGTGTATTGGATTTAAATATATATGTTATGGCTTCTATATCAATTTAAATTATATCTGAATAAATTGCACTCCTGTGACTGGGCAAACAATTCAAGGCAGTGACCAGTTAAACATGAACAGATGGGAGTAGGCTTAAATCAATGAACCAGTGGTCCTTAAAAGATGCAGGTGACTATGTATCAAGGACTTGGAATCAGGATGTGCAGTTGGAAAATGCTGCAAACTGATCCAAAATAAAAACCAACATCATTAGTGACACAGATCATAGATACTGGCAAGGGGGCACTGCACATTTCTCCTGACTGTATGTGATCTTTTAAAAATTTTTGGTTGACTGATGAAATGTCAGGTACATGTCCAGTACTTGCAGGTTTCTTTAAGCCCTGAAAAAAATCATGGACTCCACTGAAACAAAAGGAGACCTCAGATGGTCATTGACTTCATTCCCTAGTTCCAAAGCAAGGTCAAACAGTTTCTGGGCTACTCCTGACAGGTACTTCTCTAACTGGATCTGTTCTTCAAAATCTCCAGTGCCAGGAATGCCATAACATTCAGAGATAGCTAAATCCGGTGTTCAAGTATCTTGCTAGTTAAGAAGTTTTTGTAATATCTAATTTAAATGTCTCTTGTTATAAATTAGGCCAATTTCCTCTTGTCTTGCTGATCACTGCCATTGAGAACTGTTGATTACTGTTCTAACAGTCTCAAATCTCTTAACATGATTATACAGTCCTGTCAGTCTTTTATTTTCTGGACTGGACATTTTATTCAGCTTTTTCTGTAAATTTTTTAGAATACTTATCACTTTTGTTCATCACTTGGGGTTTCCGTCTGGTTTATCCATAACCTTTTTTAATGATGGTTTTCAAAATGGGACATAATGTTGTCATTGAGTCCTACCATTTGTTCCAAGGAGTGTAATAACTATGTAGCATATTAATAATTACTTGCATGTTAATATTTAACTAGCAATATCTTGTATGTAATGAGATTTCAGAATGAGACTTGTCTCTTTTGTGACAGCATCTCAAACACTGATTCATTTCATGTGAACCCCCCTGAGCCTTGCTTGCAGTGTTGCCAGCTAGCCAGTTACTCTGTTTTAGTCTCATTTTGCATTTATGAATTTAATTATTGTTTCCTTTCTGGAGAACTTTTCACTTGGCTTTATTAAATTTCATTGTATTGATTTCAGAATTCTGCCTCTGACCACTGAAGTGCATGTTGTACCTCTCAGCTTTCTAACATCTGCAGATTTTATGGGACTATCCCCCTATTTCCTTCACAATATTCAAGGTTTATATTGAATATTAATGGAGAGACACTTTTTGCAGGGCCTCCCAATTTGTCAGGGCCTTCCATTTTGAAAGCAAATTCTTGATAAAACCACTTCAACAATATTTTCCAAATTTGCATATGAAAATGTTGCAGGGACAGTGACACAAGCCTTACTAAAGTAAAGATGTACCAGCAAGTTAAGGAAAATTATGTCACAGCTCTGGGTTTAGCTCCAAAAAGAATGGCAACTCTATCATTTGGATTTCTGACAAAACTTAGAGGAGCTGTAATACTATTACAGTCACACAGTTGTTTTCCTGTGCTGACAGTCCCTGCAAATGGTATCTACTTGTTCCATGTTGACACAGAAAAATAGAAGTCATCTGAATTGGAGTAATATTAGCATTCCAGAGGATGTATTTTTATATCTATTAATATTTACAGCTGGTTGTGCTAGCAGTATAGACAGTTTCTGCAGGCAGAAGCTAGATGGGAAGCAGATAACTTCTTGACCTCAAGGGAAGTGGAGCAAGAGATATACAAGAGGTATGATGAGATCACTTTTTCGGCAGAGAAGCAGGTCATATTCAGAAAACAGATATCCCCAAATTTCTTGTGAGTCACTTTTGATAGTCCCACAAGCTGACTACTTCTAGGTGTCTGAATATTTCCATTCTTTTCTTCACTCTCCATATGTAAAGTGAAAGGAGTAGAACTCCCTTTCTTACATAGTTTATCCCTAAATAACTTAGTGTAGAAACCTATATGCTTTCTGATGATAGTTTTGCCATGTTTTATACAACAGAGCCCTGATACTAAGGACACTATGCACTGATAAAATATAAAAATAATAATGTGAATGTCAATATTGAGCCAGAGGGGAGGAAATTGTTTCTGCTCTCCTCAGACAATTGTACATGAAATCCAGACTAGACTAGTTGGAGCATGCAGAGAACTAAATTGTCAGAGGGGTGCCAAGCATGATTATACTGTTGAAAAGAAGTATATAGAGGGAGTATGCATGTGAAAAACAAATACAAAGAGACATGGGAGTAGTGTGAGAAAAAGACGTGACATGACATATAGAGGACAGTTGGCAAGCAAGCCAGAGACAGAGAACAATACTTGACCTAAGCAGGTAAATCGTCCCGTTGAGATGGGGTATACTGCATTCTGGTCTCTGCTTCAGTAAATTTGTTGCTTGTCTCTTAGTAAAAGGTTATTTACTGCTGAAGCCATTCTTGTGGGTGGGAGAGCTGGCAGGTCTGTGGTGAAAATGCAGACAACTCGTCTTGACTGCTTCACTGCCATAGGCCCAGACACAACCTGGGTGGGAGCAGGATTTGCTCTCAGCACATGCAGCAGCCAGTGGGCTGGGGCAGGCTGCTCACAGGGAACTGGGAAAGGGCAATCTGAAGCCCATGGGGTAGAAGAAAGGACTGGATCCCATTTCCTATTCTTTCCTGGTTAGCTCTCAAAAAAATTAAATGTGAACTTACAGAGGACATCCACACACTTGCAGAGTGGCAGCTAGAGGGCCATCTCAAATGGTACTAGATGCCCATCTTTAGGCAAATGAATAAAGCCCTAATTTTCTCTTGACTATTATGAGAGCAAGGTGACACGTTTTAAGCATCCAAACTGGTGTGTCATCAATCTGAATAGAAACTGAAATGCTGTGTAAGAGGTGCTGAGCAACACAGGTCTGGTCTGCAGGGATCGCTTCTAAAGGCACTCAGTCTTGTCAGCGCAAGCAGGGGAGATTCAGACCCTCTTCCTCTGATTCACCCCTCAAGCAATACAGGTAGACAACAGCACTGTTGTTGTTGGAGCTACAAACCAAAAATAAATGCACTGGAGGAATTGTGGTACTTCCTGAATTAGAAGAGGGTTAAACAAAGGTGTCTGACAGCAGTGCCATGCTTTGGTGTGCACACCTGCATGCAGGGGAAGAACCCTTGCTCCTGCAAGCCCCGAGCTGCACCTCTGGGCAAACACACCAGGATGTCCATCCTCCCAATCCACATGATAGCTGGAAGCAATACAGTTAATGCTGTCCTTGAACAAAGTACCCAACACAGGTGCTCACATGCTGGTATTGCAAAAGAAGCCAGACAGGAGGGAGTGTGACTGAATTCAGTTGCTGTAAATTACCGTAAGAAAAAAAACAAAGAAAGGAAAAAGCACAACTGTACACATTCAGCAAAGCTTTCCTGCCTAGGTTTTTGGCTGAGTGAAATCTAGGAATTATCAGGAGACAAGTAGGTAGTACAAAGCTTCTTTAGACTTAATTTTTTAGTCCTGGATACAGGAAGAATGTTTGCTCTCATTTGTCTCAGCCCAGGGCCCCAGGTTATTCTAAATTTAGCCAACCTACTGCCAATCTGCAGAACAAATACTGCACATTTTATCTGAATATTTGCCTGCATCTCCAGCAAATTCTGTGAACTGATAGTATATTTTTTTTGTTGCAAATGAGCTATTAATTTATACTAAAAGCTGTAGAAGACTAAGACAACACTACCTGCTATGACACAATTGTGTCTAAAGAAGTATAACAAGTGATTTTGATAATTCGAACCAGATTATGAGGTGTTAGCTGGAATCTGGATGTTGAAGTACTGTTAAGAACCACACAGTAAATAGGTTGTCTAGCCCGGAAAAGTGATGAGACAGAACTCGGTGGAAATTAAGCCTGATAGAGAAGCTAAGAGGAGTGCTAAGATTTACCTGAATTGAATGCAAGAAGAAATTGAGTTTCCATAACATAAAAATAAATAAATAAATAAATAAATAAATAAATAAATATGTTGTAGAGTTAATGTATTATTCTAGGAAATTTATATCCATAATATCACCATGTTTGATATTTAGTAAGACTGAGAACAAAAATTAAAAGTGAATATAAACTAGAAGAGTAATGGCAGTTGAAAGAAAGCACTGCTGCTACATATATAGATCTCAAAATGCATACTATGTATTTGAGAGAAAACAAGAAATCCAGCTAATGTTAACTAGTGGAGATGTGACAAACTTTTTGCAGAGGAGATTATATGTATTAATTGTTTGCTGAATTTTAATATAAAATCCCTGAAAAGCTGATATGTTCTGTTTTTCCATTTCTGTGTGCCTGTTAGTACACTAACCTAATCATTCTGGACAATGTGTCTCTTCAGCTTACCTAATTCATAGATGGTGACTGGCTAATAGTCACCTGAATCAATTCTTAGAATGACCTAACAGAAAAAACCTGACCACTACATCTCTGGGCTAAATGTCCATTTAGGCATTTGTTATATATGCGTTTATAATGCGTATTTATTATTTATTATAAACTCCCCCAAATTTAAATAAGAGATTCAAAACTGGCAGACTGGTTAGAATTGAGATGCACTGGAGGCTTCTTTGTCACAAAGCACTTCACACACCAGCATTACTGTTTTTCTAATACGCTAAGTATGCAGTTCACTCAAAATGAGATTTTAGTAATGTATTTTTCTGCTAGAAACAAAACACAGTTTTGAGATGTTTCTCACAAAATAATGGCTTTTGAGAGAAATGTATTTTTTACAACTAAGGTTTTACAGTGCTTGGCTAGAATCAGTAGCAATTGCAAAGATTTAATTGGAATTAGTGATGTTTTATCTCACAGAAATCCATTAAGTCTTGTTCAAAGCAAGAAATTCATAAATTCTTAGAGGTAAAATTACATTATGTATTTTTGCTGTAAGTTCTCCCTTAATCAAAAAATGATATTAGTCGCAGTATCCTTAAACTAAGCAATTGCCTTCATATTTTATTACTGTATGTGCTACCATTCTTTCATTTAGCCTCAGCATTGCTTGCAAATCATGGAAATAATACGATCTTCATTTTTCATAAGGGGAATTTTCATAAAGAAAATTGAATCACAGAGAAAAAAAGTGGTTTGTCCAGTCTGGCACTGGAAGACCATGGCAGGGTCAAGGATCAATCCTGAACTTTCTGCTGTGTAAAATCAGAGCATGCAGCAAGTCCAGGAAAATGTGACCATTAGCAGTTGAATGAGTGATGCAAAATTACTAAGACAATGATGTTGCAGACCAGCATATATCTTCAGATTTTGAACTTAATACTGCCTTTTTCCAAGTGGGTGTTTCAATGATGGGTAGCTGTGTAAGTGATGGGTGTATATACTCTTTGGACATACTGAGCTTAAATCTGACTTCTCTCATCTATGGCAAGTGCTGTTTCCGTGAGCTCTGGGTCCTGGCTAAGGAATAGTATCTCCCCTGCCACTATTTACTGCCCTCTGCTTTTTATTGTTTGTTTATTAGCCCGAGGAATGGAATAATTGTTCTGAAATTTAAATGATCAAGAGACAGCTGAGTAAAACCTTGCTGAGATGAATGGGGAAGTTCAAATCTCACAGTTATTCTTCCTGCTTTCAACCATCTCATGTAGTCATGTCTGGTTTGAATGAGTCATGGGTGAGTTTTTTCAGAGCTGTGCCAAATGGAGACTTATTTTCATAACTGTTTTTGGTAAAAAGAAATAATTAGATCATTTAGTCTGACTGATCAGCCTCTTGCTGTGCATCAGCTATAAAACTGCCCCATTATGTGGCTGCACCAGTCCTTGTAGATAATTAAGTTTGAAAGTCTAAGGTTGGGAGTGTAACCTTGACCTCAAAAATGGATACAGTAGATAAAGGATATGGACATTCTGACCTACGTGATACAGAAGTAAATTACACTGTTTCTTGTCTTATCACAATCGTAAATCTTCACACGAATCATAAAAACTACTTAAACCTCCTCCCCTAAAAAAAAAAAAAAAAAAAAAAAACCAACCCCACACAAAACTGTCAAATTTATAGTAGTGTCAGTTCCACAGTGCATATTCAGTGATTCATTTTATTAATTGTTTGTGGAAGTTTATGTAGCTCCACCCTAGAACGACAATTCTTTTGTGTCTTACTCATTTCTTTTCAAAATGCAACCAGGGAAGACAATATGCCTGTGCTGATGGCTTTTACCCTTCGCATCACACCCTTCTAATTAGTACACTTTCCTAGGCAGTGCGAGATCTAGATGCAAGCTTACGATCTGACCTACTTCTCTTCTTAGATTACTGTCATCTTCAGTAGAAGACAAGCTCTGTACAGATACCCTTGGTCTTCCTGTTATGGCTCATTGTACGGCCAAACCCATGGTGTTTATGAACCAGAAAGGGGCAGGAGAGGCCAGCTGTGACTCTGTAACCAGCTTCTTATAGCACTCAGAACAGTGAGGGGCCCAAAACTGAACACAGGATTCGAGGTGCGGCCTCACCAGTGCCGAGTACAGGGGCACGATCACTTCCCGACTCCTGCTGGCCACACTAGTCCTGATACAAGCCAGGATGCTGTTGGCTGCCTTGGCCACCTGGGCACACTGCTGGCTCATATTCAGCTGGCCGTCAACCAGCATGATTTACCATCATGTAAAAGCCAGTTTAGTTTCTTTGCTCCTAGGGTTGTTTTTGCATTTCGTATCTGATAAAAGCCAGCAATGATGCTAGAAGTAGAGGCTGCGATTTCTGTTGTGTGCTTGGCCTGCCCAGAGTACCCACAGCACCTGATCTTTCATGAACATGGCAATACCTGCCTGCATTTCTGGATCCTGCTGGGGCCTTGGTCAATGTTACATGCCTGCCCACTTATGCCCACATGCAAATGTTCATAGCCAGAAGCAGAGCAGGAGGCATCCCGGACCTTGCAAGTCCAACAGGGACCAATCAATTACTTCAGTGATTACCTGCAGAGGTGAGGTAAAGGCTGAGCAGTAAATGAACATAGCTATCCAAAGTCTTGCCTCAGGTATATGCAGTATCCACAAGGGTCCCTGGTATTGTAATGCTTATCCCCACAACAGCTAGGAGCTCCTGAGAGAATATTTACACAAAAAGCCCTTTAAATGAAAGAAGAAAGCCTTCAGAATTAGGCAGCTTTTCTGTGGATTGCCCAGCAGTATTTCAGCATCCCACAAGTGTTAAATCTCTATGTAAAGATTATCAGAAGTTCTGGTCTTAAGGCCAGTGCCTCATTGTGCTATCTAGAACGTTTGCTATGGATAGAATGAAAATAAGCTGGTTCTTCACATTTTTTTCACATGCTAATAATAAATGTACCTGTCTCTACTACCAATTCATTTTTCAGTTTGATTGCCAGTACTGCAGTAATTTTTATGAACATGGTGATTTAAAATGTGAAACTTTCACTAATTGATTCAATATCAGTTGTCCTTAACTTGCTCTTTCTTTTAATCTGCTTGGTAAAATTGTACTAAAAGATAACCTAAGCATTAAACATAATTTTACACTAAGTCTTACCTTAGAAATGTCCTTCTTTTGGTCTACATTTGCTTGCTCATCCTTTGTAGCAATAGCCATGAAAACACACCTCAGGTTTATTCAATAAATTGAAAAGATGAAAGGAATTCTATATATTATAATTCAGACTATTACTCAAACAAGGTTTTGTAGTGGTAGGGGGTGGGGGAGTTTGTTGGTTTGGATTTTCTTTAGTCAGGGATTGTGGCTAATCAGAAAATTAAGTCACCTTAATAACATTTTCTACATGTTCTTCCAAGTCTGACATGAGTTGACCCACAAGCCTAAATATATATACTCCAAGTCACAACCCAAAAATTAAGGAGACTCCAGTAATGAGAAGAGGATACATGAGTCCAGCTTGCTTGAAACGTAGAAATGATAGCCCCATTTCTACAGGGCAAGAGAGTTATTTAGCTTATCTTTTTATAGAAAAACTTTAAAAAAAATCCAAATAATAATACTATTAGATATGCTAGATTTTCTAGCCATCTTACAAGAAAATGTGCACCTTATGCCTTACTACTGCCCAGGCTGCTGTGAGTGAACACAGCTGATGGATCCTGTCTTTTCAAGCCATTTGGATCAAAATACTTTTTTTAGATCTAGACCTGAGGGCACACTGTGAAGCTCCAACCCTTTGCCTGGCATCCTCTGGAGACAGGTAGAATACAGTCAAACTAGAAACTGAAACACTATTTCTTTCTTAAGTGTGATCTTCTCCTAGGGCTCTTGCAGGTACTTGTATGGTCTTGCTTGTATATGGCTGTAGAATGAGACAAGAATCACATTTCCTCTTTCCTGGCTGAAGAAATTACCAGCAGCCCTCACTTTCCCATGGAGACTGTTGCTCACTCAGACCCAGTGGCACGTTGTGCACATGAGGCCTCTCTAACTCATTTCCATCTGAATGAGGCGGGCAGTTCAAATAGTTCATCTTTGTTAAGTGTCCTCATTTTAATGGGAATGATTTTATGAACAGCTCTGAGGAAACAGTAACTGACAGCAGGGGCCACCAACAAACAGCTGAGACAGTGCAGGAGAAGGGAAATGGCGATTTCTTTAGCTCAGCCAGCCAGAAATAGGCATAATCAAGCACTAACACTGCAGAACTAATCAAATCTGAAGTGCCCTGTTACCAAGTTGGTGGTTTCTCACCTCTTCAGGCCAAGGCAGCTGTCAGGAGCACAGTTCAATGCACGTACCTTTGGCAAGTTAAGACACGCAAAATGCAATTCATAATTTGTCACTGTCACCATTGCCATCGCAGCAGTCTCTATTCTGGTTGAAT
>VZTL01061543.1:3105-26344 GCA_013400535.1 Scopus umbretta
TGCTACCTGAGTTACATTTATCCAAGAAAAAGCACTCTACTGGCAGAGCGTAGGGAAATGGAAAAAAAGTGGGAAAATCATACAAAACCTCGACACTAAGATCTTTAAAGACATTTTATTCAACCCTTCCCTGTTCAGGGCATTTTTAGGATGAGGAAACAGGAAATATAGAAATTAAAACTCCCTCTGTTTGCTGCTCTTGCAGTGACAGGGTAAGATCAATGTTTGAAAAGAGACTGGATAAAGAGAATAGTCTCCATCAATCTCATCCGTTCCCTCGGTGAAAGTACTTAATTTGCACTTTCTCAGCTGAGTAATTACCTGTACTTTACACTTACAGTTCCTTTAGGAATGGAGAAATTAGCATTTGCCAGAGACTTCAATAGGCCTGTATGTTGCTGAAGAAAGTTGCTCTTTAGTCCATATTCAGGATCTATGACAAGTGCACTCACACACAGAGTAAAAGACAAATGTTTCCACAGCAGGGAACGCTAACGCTATGGGCTGGCACAGAGCTCAGGGTGACGGAAACCCCTGAGAAGCAGCAGCAGCCACCTCTGTCAGAGGCAGGAAAGCATTCACTGGGCTTATGCAGCCCTGCAGACCTGGTAGTTGGCTTCCCATCTTGCAAATGGACAAACCAACTCCCCAGAGTCACCATTTTACCAGCGGGTTTGCAACAGGGCCCATTTCTGTGATGGCAGCCACCCACGTCCTCCCTGGAGGCTGTGAGTGCTGTTGCTGTCCCAGAGAGCCACCAGTGAGGATCTGGCCTCACACAGCACCCAGGTAATCAGCTAAACAGCTGATCCATAAAAAAAACCAAAAAACCAAAAAACTCAGAGCAGCCAAAAAAAGAGAGGGGAAAAAATTCCAAAAAAAAATGGCAATTCACTGGAGTCCATGAGTGGAGACACTAAATAGATCATTTTAGCTGGCTGATGCAAAATACAGTGCAATATTACATCTCATTGTATATGCTTGTGTCTAACAATAGCAGCTTTTTAGATGCAGAGTTATTTCCATCCCCAGGCCGGGCAGAGCTCAGCACATACCCCAGGGCAGCCTCGCCGGGGACGGCGCCTCTCTCAGGGACCAACCCACATGTCAGCAAGAAGGGAAGCAGCATGTGCCAGCCTCACAGAGTCGTACTGCAACACAGATGAAAAACAAAGCACAAAAGGAAAAAGAGAATCGAAACACAAAATTAACCTATCCTGAGCACCTAAAGTACTCCATGTTGTTTCCACCATTACCTTACATACGAGCCATCAGAGATTTGGGAGATGAAAACTCAGCTACATATAAAACCAAAGTGAGATACATAAAATCTAAGTAACAAAGCCAAGTTTTTAACCAAAAGCATCAGGGATCCAACCACAGCTGAGTTCTGGTGCCAGGATACAGCTAATAGGAAGAACAAATGCAACAGCCATCTAACTTGGGCTGAATTTTTAGTGGCAGCAAATATTTCTGTGAAGCTTCCTGCACTTTTCTAAATTCTGGAAAAAAAGAAAGACTAAAAAAAAAAATCATCTAGAATGTCCCTACAGTCACAAAAATATATCTCTCAGTGACTGGGGAACCTAAATAAATGTACGTTTCCAGGAAAAGAGCAATTAAGATGAAATGTTAATAACTCTATTTATGATTTCAAGGAAGGAAAACCCAAAAATAAAAAAAATCCATCCTCATACACAGACTGATGAGAAGAACAGGAAAATTCAATTAAGTGCAAAAACTCCAAACAATCCCCTAACCCAGACCTCTTCTTTGAGGCAGCCACTGCTGGAAAAGCACAGCCACTTCCATCCCCTTGGGCTGCATGCCTCTTCCCTGCGTACTGCCGTACTGCGACCCTCTGCAATCACACAGCATTCACAGCAGCTGAAACACCCTCCCCAGGCTGTCAGCAATGGCCTCTGCACCCCACAGCACCCTGCTGAGAGCTGGTTGAACAAAATCTGCACTCACTGCTTCTGGGAGCCCATGGGCAGGGTGTTGTTTTGGGACATGAGCAACTCTATGCCTGCATGAAGGCTGGCTCACATCACACCCCAAAGAGCCGGACAGGACCTGAACACCATCTTGGGGCACCCACGTGCAGCCTCCGAGGAAAAGCCAAGCTGCACCCAGAGGTGCAGCACCACCCTACTGCAAGAGTGGCAGCCGCATTAGGAAACAGTGAAACGGCCACACAGGTTTTAAAAATTAGAGGATTGATGCAGTTTACATCATGCTGCTGATTCTTGAGGGGAGAAAAGGAGTTATTTGGCAATGCTGGTAGATTATGCCATTTTATAGCTAGAAATATATGTACAAAATTTATGTTTTCATTCTGTATCTAAAGGCAAAATTAATTTTTCTTTCAAGTCTGATTAATATCTTCACTCACCCTCTGTCACTGGCTCAGGAGTCACCAAAGAGACAGAAGATATATGTGTTTTATTACTTGAAACATATAGATCTACTCACATGAGTCACAACCACATCAATTAAAACAACAAAACAAGTGAAAATACAGCAATCTCTAGGCATGAGCGCTGCCACTAGACATGTCAAGGGAGATTCCTGATTTTTGGAGAAGGTTTGGTAGTTCCTTTACAGTCTGTACAGATCTGCTTCCACCAACTATTCCTAATGGGAATGGTGGAGCGGACGAGGGCTGACTCACTGGGCCCCACTTGCCAGCAGCTGTGGGATGGTGTACATGGTGCAATGACACTGGCAGTCACTCCCAGGATGTGCAGCAACACCATGGGCCAAACAGAGAACCAGCAGCCTCAAAGCTGCATTGTCTACAGCCAAACAGACAGTGCTGTGCTCCAAAGGGCTATTTATTTTCATTTCTACTTCTACAATATTTAAAGGAAATTATCTTTCTCTCTCTCTCTCAGCTAAGGCAAAAATGGCATTCAGTGACTTCCAAGCTTGCTTCTGTAGGCTAAACAATTCATGCCTGACATGGCATACATCACATTTTGCTCCTGTCCAGCAGGCATCCCAACCTAACCCAGACCAAAGAGTTCCCAGGAATCACAGACTGGAAGTCACCCAAGGAGACTCTAAAATGTAGTAGTTAGCTCTGCTACTAAACACTTTTACCCCGATAGGCTTTCTTAAACCCTCTCATTGAAAATTTCAGGATGGTCAACCCATCTCTTTGAGAGGAAAAAAAAAAGGCAATTTAATTTTAAACAGATTGTTTTTAAGTTACATCAGAGAACAGGTTGTTGAGTATTAGTCCTAACTCAGACCCATGTATTATGCACACCCTTGATGCACAGCTCAGATCAGACTTAGTGTTAGGCTGCAACAAATATAAGGGAAGAGCTTTGCACTTAAAGCTGCATGGTAATACTAAGCAGCATAAAATCTGACTACAGATGAACTCAGTGCATCATGTAGGAGGATGCTTTTTGCCACTTGCATTTGCACAGAGCAGATGAAGCTGTTATGGACAGATCCTCTTATTCAGCTTACATGAACTGGAAGGCTAGAATCAGTTCACTACTCCACTAGGACAATCAGCCAGTCACCCTTGTTCAATTCATCTTTCACATAACAAGAGGAGCTAGAAGTAAAATACAACAGGCATCCGCAAAGAGAAGGTAGCATAAAGGTAAGGCTTGGAGCACATTAACTATCTGTTAAATCACATTTGAAAGCCTACACTTCCTAATGACATCCCTCTGGATGGTATGTGTGCTCAGCTAATGTCTTCTCATTCAGCAGCGTGCCCAGGTGGCCAAGAAGGCCAACAGCATCCTGGCTTGTATCAGGAATAGTGTGGCCAGCAGGAGTAGGGAAGTGATCGTGCCCCTGTACTCAGCACTGGTGAGGCCACATCTTGAATACTGTGTTCAGTTTTGGGCCCCTCGCTACAAGAAGGACAATGAGGTGCTGGAGCATGTCCAGAGAAAGGCAGTGACGCTGGTGAAGGGCCTGGAGAACAAGTCTTATGAGGAGCAGCTGAGGGAACTGGGGTTGTTTAGTCTGGAGAAGAGGAGGCTGAGGGGAGACCTTATCACTCTCTACAACTTCCTGAAAGGAGGTTGTAGTGAGGTGGGTGTTGGTCTCTTTGCCCAAGTAACCAGTGACAGGACGAGAGGAAATGGCCTCAAGTTGCGCCAGGGGAGGTTTAGACTGGATATTAGGAAAAGTTTCTTTACTGCAAGAGTGGTGGGGCATTGGAACAGGCTGCCCGGGGAGGTGGTAGAGTCCCCATCCCTGGAGGTGTTCAAAAAATGAGTAGATAGAATCATAGAATCATAGAATTATTAAGGTTGGAAGAGACCTCTGAGATCATCTAGTCCAACCATCAACCCAAAACACCATGTCTACTAAACCATGTCCCGGACTGTCACATCCACACATTTTCTGAACAACTCCAGGTGGCACTTCGGGACATGGTTTAGTAGGCATGGTGGTGTTGGGTTGACGGTTGGACTCAATGATCTCAGAGGTCTTTTCCAACCTGAACAATTCCATGATTCTAGGCTTTCAAGGGATTTCATTCAAACACTGCTGCCTGGTGTATTCCTACAGTGCAGTGAGGTTCTTCAGGTAAGACTAGTTTCTAGAGCATTGTTTTGGTGAAATCAAGAAGTCAGGGTCTAACTCGGATTATAGGTGCTATCACTAATTGTGAGGTCAACATTTACCATAAAAATGTTAGTTAAAGAAAAAGACTACCATCTCCATTCATGGACCTCGTACATCTTTTGTTTGGTCATGAGGTGTTGTCTGTGTTGGGACCTAGAGTCTCAGCTCCGAATCTGCTCTCCTCCTTATCTCCCTTAAACTTCTTGATTAGGTGGACTAGGCAGCTCAGGATGTTTAAGGGCTACCTAGATAACCCAGGAAGAATTATCACTGTCTAGGGAGTAATCCATATTCTCTACTCAGACTGCAACTGAGTCTCATGAGAACAGTTTGTGCCACATCTTGAAAAAGGAGATACTAATCTTGATTTGATGAAAAATGAATTGGAAATATGAGCTGTATATGTGCTAATTTACAGCGATGAAGTTTGCATTCATTACAGTAATGAGCACTGCATAAAGCATATCATCAACATTCACTGCAGATGTCAAGAGGAATCCAGAGGCAGAGAGGAAATATGTACACTTGTCACAGTTGATCATAAACTTCCAGCCCCTAAAAAACACAAAGCAAGAGGCAGTCCTTTTTCTCCCTACTGGTCCTCAGGGGTATTTGAGTGTATCTGTCAAGTTCTTGTACTAACGAGCTTAGACAGCCTTTCAACCATAGGATAAATATTACAACAAGTGCTGTAAATATTTTTGTAGTAGAAGCACAACTGTTTCACTTCCTCCCCAGCAAAAGACAAAAGCTACAAATGTGATTACATTTAGTTGGTAACTGGAGGATCCAAGCAGATAACTAATTAAATCCTTTTGTGTAGAGTAAGATGTTTCTCTACATCATATTAGAAATTAAAAGCAAGTAACGGAAGGAAAAGGTTAAAGTTTAACAAGTCATCATCTAAAATAAAAGTTAAAACACCAGAAAACACCATGGAAAGTCTGCAAAATCAAAGCAAGGTAGGCAACAGTGAAATGGTGTCTAGTATGTCAAAGGAAACACAAACCGTCTTCTAAAAGAGATGAAAGAAGGTAACTGGAAGTTTGCTTGATTTCATGCCCATGTGGAGCAGTAAGAAGAAAAGAACATTGGATACGCACCTGTGTTATCATGAGAAAACGTTGCCTAGACATCTACACTGGAAGTAGTTCTTACCTTCTGGTAACCTGGGGTTAGCGTGAATAGAGTTGGGGTCCCCATCTTCCTCGGGATGGTAACGATAAAGTGTCTGTGACTGCTTTTGGGATGACTGACTATGGTCTTCCTTTAGAGCAACAGGAGGAGAGGTTGTTGCACTGAACTTTACCTTGGGGAAAGCATTCCCCTCATGCGTTTCATGGGAAGATTTTGACCAACTTGGCTCTGTTAAATTCACCTCTTTCAAGCCTAGATACATGCTGTTCCCTGGGTCGTCTTTTCTGGCATGCTTTTTCATTTTAGAGTGGGGGGCTCTTTCTTGCTCATGCCTCTCTTTGTCCCCTTGCTTCCCCTTTGGTTTACCCTCCAGTTCCTCCCGGTGCTTGGGTGTCTCAGTGGTGGCCGTTGTGTGCTCTGGAGGAGCATTGGTGGTTACTGGTGCTTCCTTATGTGTCACTTGCTGGAGGGATGCTGCAGTGGTGCGGGGCACCCTCTTTCGCTCACTTCTTTCTGTGGCACTACGAACTTCAGAGGGGACCTTAGGCACTGGTGTGGTAAGCGGTGCAGCTGTTTCTTCAGTGTACAGATTGGCCAGAGCCAAAGCTGAAGGTGCAATGCTGGCTGGTAGGTAGTCATAATCCTCGCTTTGCTCTTGGCTGATGCTGTCTTGCTCTAGGTGGGACGAGTAACTCCTGTATTTTTTTGGAGACTCCACCTGGGCATTGTCTCCTTCTGGTGCCTCCTGGTCATAGCTGTATGGATCATCATAGTGCCTCTCTGGTTCGCTATCTTCAGCATCTATTGGACTTGCAGTGTTTAAGGCAAACGTGTTACAGTCTGGAAGTTGGTAGCACATCAGCTCACCACCAGCGTTCGGACAATGGCAAACTTTGCAGGGGGGCATGTGGAAGGTGTGCCCTGCTACATACTTCTGGCCCTCATGAAGGCAACCTATTCTCCCACACTGAGGGCACCCATCAGCTGGCACCACCGCATCAATGCAGTTTGGGGGCAACTCGGGGCACAGCATGAACTGGCAGCTGATCTTGCCTCCTCCCTTGGGGCATGAACACTCAGTGCTTCCGAAGTCCACAAAGTAAGACTGCCCTTCTGGTACTTTGCCGTTGATAAAGCCCACGTTGACGCAGTCATAGTACTGGTAGCCTTCACATGTGCAGCCGTGCTGCAGACATGTGGCACAGCACTCGCCAGGCTCCAGCACGTCCTCGATGCAGTTGTCCAGGGGCTGGCACTCTGCACCCGTGCAGTCCCTCTGTGCACGGGAAATGCTGGTCCACAGCAGCACAAGGAGGATGGCATTCAAACAGCTCTGCTGCCAGCTCTGGTACCTATCCATAGTCTTCCCAAACAAATATAGCTCCAGTCCAAACTTGCACGTTTAATGGGGTTTTTTTTCCTAGAAGGCTGTAGATTCAGCTCCGAATCTGCAGTGTTTTCCCAAGTTACCTTTTCTCATAGATCCTAGAGTTATGAAAGAAAACTCTGTTAAAGACTATACTCAGCCCATATCCTGTTAAACATTAGAGGTCTTTAAAAGTTGGGACAAAATCCAACATCTGGAAACCTAAGTACAAAATTAATCATAATGTCTTCCAAGCATTGTAGCCACTAACTTTGGCGTTGAATGCTTCCCCCCCACCCCCATTTTGAAAAAGAAAGAAGAAGAAAAAAGGTTGTGACTGTTCTCTTTTGAATCTGTTCACAAAACGTATACATATTTCAATAAAAAAAAGCCTTTAAACTTCAATGCTTTTTTGTTAATCTTTCTAGCTAAAAAGAGAAAGATTTTTTGGCAGATAGTAAGTAAATACACAGTTCTTCCTCTGCAGATGTAAGTTGAAGATAATTATTCTGCATGTTTTAATTAAAGACCTTTCTTAGACAAAACTTAGCCTTGAGACATGAGAATCTGTCTGTACACATGATAACTCAAAATAAGACGAGGGTTTTTTTCCGGTCTCCTTCCCCCACTTAGCAATCTTTTGCACTTCAGTCTTCAGCATTAACAGTTATTTTTTTGCCCCAGCAGTGCTAAAATAGAACTTCTTTGTATACTGCAGTTACTGTGCGGTTAAACATCATATTAGCTATCCTGTAATACATATTAGAGGCCGGATCCTTAGCTCACAGAAGTTGGCACATCTCCACAGCAGGCTCGTAGCACACAGAGGGACCGACTCTGACTTCAGTAGAGTTACAAAAGTAAATGCAGTGGATGTTTACACCATCTGAGGATACACCACCATTGGCAACTACTTTTATTTTTGACAACACTAGTAATACTTTATGGTGAATTACTACACTATGAACCAAATATATATATATACATATATAAAAATGAAATGGCATAATAACACTTTGTTTAAACGCATTGAGGAAAAGAAAGTTGTTTGCTTTTTAATTACTAAACCCTTTGACCATAGAAAAGTTTAAGAGTTAAAGTAAATCAGCTGTTGTCCTTTATATCAAAAGCGTGCTCAAAAAAGCTACATTATAACATGGAAAAGTAGTTAAAACAGAAAAAAAGTTTGCATATACAATTTTATAGAATTAGCAATCTGATTATTTTTCCAGAACCCCTCCTATCGTCAAGAAAACTAAAGACCCTAAAACATTTATCTACAGGGTAAAATGTAGTCACATCACCAAGAACAATAAACCACATGCAACAGGAATCCTGCCAGAAAATCCATTCAGAAAGATTACTTCTCCCATTCAAACTGGGCTTCCAACAAGTCTGCTTCGGCACTGCTGGAAAGCGGCCAGGCCGTGGGAAAAGCGTGCCTGTTCTGATAAGATATGGACAAACTGTGCTAAGAATTTCCACAGTTCTGCCCTGGAATTTGAATTACTTCAGTACATTGTACAGAGATATAATTCTTACAAATGTAGGTTTTCTACTACTAATTTGAGTATATTAGTTGAGTGCTAAAGGATTCTGATTGAAGGAAAAATAAAATTGTCAGAAAGTATAATAATGGCTTGGAAGAATCCCACTTTTTCAGAACTGCTCTCCAAAACTAGGGTATTTCATACGAAGAAGAATTTTCAATATGTGGTGCTGAAATTAATTCTTCAGAATCCAGCCTGGGAATTAAGAATTTATTCTACTTTCAGCAGCTTTTCCAGGTAATCCAAATTTGTAATTATTACATAGCTTTAGCTGGGAAATAACGGAAGGACAATTACAGATAAGCTGCTTCTGTAAGAGTCCCACAGCAGGATTTTTTCACTGTCCCCTCCCATCGGTACCTCCGGTGTTAATGCTTCAGCGCACCTAAGCCCCTTGGTCAAACTCTGTGCTTGCCAGAACACTGCTGGTGGCAGCTGAGCATAGCTCTGCCCTGGCCCATGCCTCCCTCTCCCACACCAGTCCTTCCCAGGCTCAGAAAGCTCCAGCACCCTGATATAGGTCATTTGGGTGTCACGGTCCCAGGTCTGGCCAGCCTCTGCATGCACGAAGGTAGGGCACAAGCATTGGCTTTGTAACCAGCACCTGTGTGCCGCATAAAGCTTGTGTGCATCACCCACCTCATATCCGAACAGCAACTGCTCACAGTCAACTACTGCTGCCCTGGTGCAGCACAGCTGGTCAGGTAAATGTGACAATGGGAGCAGGACACCCCTGTGAATGGTGTTTGCTTGCCCTGCTTGTATGTTCAGGTTTCTCAAAACAAGCACTCACTTCTCAGGCATAAACTTGAACTCCCAAAAAGAAACCCCCCAAATTACCTCATATCCTGAAGCAAGAAGCACAAAACCAGTCATAATGTATGTCTAACGTGTCTAGAAGTTCAAGCACAGCTGAGGGTTTATCATGGGACAGTCCTGTTTTCATGAAAGGAGCTATTCAACTGCCTTCCCCTGTCTTTACCTCCTCCCCTCCTCATCTGTACCCCCTTTCTGTCCAAGGGTTTGTTTGCTTATCCAGGTCACCTCCATTTTTTTCCTCTGTTCCTCTCCTTGCTCCCTTGCCTCTCGCCCACGGAGAGGCCTGGAGAGCTCGCGGCCACTCTCCTGCAGCAAGCCCTGTCCCTGCTCCCCGCCTCTTCACACTTTCTGCTCAATGCCTTATTCAGTCCCTCTGTACCCTTTCTCTTTTGACCGTTTCCATGTCCCTCAACATCTGGTTTCTCAAGTTAGCAACCTCAAACTGATAAGGCTAAAATCTTTACCCTTTTTCTGTTGATAACACCACAATCTTCCCTATCTTCAGGCTCGCTTTCCTTCATCAGAGGCTACTTGTTTCTGGTGTAATGATTCCAAAAAGTACCTCTTTTTATTCCTTTAAACCGTTGCATTTTCTCTGTGCTTTCTCCATCTGTTTCTCACACCCATCGCTCCCACCACCACCACTACCACCCCATAAACTTGCATATCAAAGAAACAGTCTCTACTTCAGGCACAGAGAAAAACAGTTTTGAGTGAAGCACACAGACATGACTATCGAGCCCCACTGAGAAAATGCATCCCTCCAAACAGAGTGTGTGTGCTCTTGCCAGCCCACACAGCTGATGTGCAACTGCCTCTGGATCTGTGCTGTTCCCCAATGCTGCTCTGGAGACAGCAGCTAATTACTTGGTAATGGCATCAAAAGCTGGAGCTGTGAAATAAAGGTGTCTATACCAAGAGGGTAAAAAATGCACTATCTCTGGAGGATAGGGGAGTTTAATACCAGCAGATATTATTGCAATAATTTGTTTCCATTAACTATTTTAATGCTTTCTTTAATGTCCTTTTACACAACTGGGACAATACACAAGAGCTTCACGTAAATGAGTGTCAGGTCTTTTTAATTTCAGTTCTGTCCTTCACCCACTCTTATTAATGTACTTTTGCTGCTCAGTTGGGTGGGATATGACAACAAATTAAGCCCTGCACACCTAAAATCAAGGTCTTCAAAGTCTGTTGAAAGCTTTACAGAGCTCTACAGCAAGGTAACCCAAGTGTCACCCCAGTCCTCATGCACTGCTTCATGACCCAGAAGGCTTCAATTTATGTCCTTTATGGAGTTTCCTAACCTGCTCTGCTGCATTTCCTGCTCTCCTTTGGTTCAAGTGCTAACCCTGTTGGCTTTAGTGGGGTCGTACTGGGCCACTGTTAAAGTACCTGTTACCAGTCCTGTGCACACAGTGCGTCCTGCAAAAGCATGAGTGCCCACGCAAGGGAGGGCCAATGCTCTGGACTGGGACTAAGTCCCTCAAAGTCAACAGAAGTAGACCTGTGAGGTAAATCAGCAGTAATTAGAGGATGGTAAGACCACAAAGGAGTTCCTTATTCCTCAATTCCTTCTTTAAAAATGCCCTTCCTAGGAATCAAAGCAAAGACACCTTATGGAAAACCAGCTTAAAGAAGTAAGAGTCCAAATGAACAAGAACTACAGGCCCACATTTTCATGGAAAAAGGAATGAGAATGCTTCATATTGCAGATGAAACCAGTATCTGTGTGACAGGACATCCAAGGCTAACAGCAGCAACCATCAAAATTATAACTAGCACTGGCTAAAAACCATCATATTCCTGTCTCCTGGCAGGGGAAGGGAGTAGAACAAAACAAGATTTCAAAATGCTTACTTCAATTCAATTTGGGGCAAAAAAGTTATAAATTCTGACATTTTTGCAAAACAATATACTCAGAGTGAATTACTTCAATCAAAGCCATAACATAAAGTCAAAATGAAGAATGTTGACTTGATTAAAACAGTTCAGCTGTGTTACTTGAAAATGTTGATGAAACCAGTGTGTTCCCACAGAAGATCTAGACATTTTAAATGTGCTACTTCTTTAAATTAAGAGAAGTATTTTACTGGGACATTCTTTTCCCAGATGGTTTCATTTCACTGCTGAACTAGAAAGCTTATTTTAGGTAAGCAGAGGTGACAGGAGGCACTTTCCTTCAAAGACTTCACACAAACACCATCTTTCCGTGTGAAGGTTGCCCCAGAGACAGCGGAACAACTGCAGAAGGTGTGCATGTGTGGAAAAGGTTCTGCATGATCAAGAGCATTCTTTCAAATTTTCACTGAATAAAAAGAGGCAGCTATTTATAAACAAAAAGCAATAAATAGAATAAATTCAGCCTACTGCAGAGGATAATACCTGCATGAGAACCCACTGACTTCCAGCTTTGAAGATATACCTGTGATTTAAACAGCTGCAGATCCCTGCAAACAGGTTTAGATAGAACAATTCTTTTCTCTATCCTACCTCTCAGTTCCTCACTAAATTGCCCTTTTCGAGGATGGTAAAAGTAGAAATGCTGTTTGAATATCATTTTCTCCTTTTGAACAGTGTGCAGGGCCAGATGCAAGCCTGATGTGAAAGCAGAAGGTGGCAGACATCTGTGCAATCCCTCTTGTGTGATGTGCTGGGAGCACACTCCCTGCTGGGTGCAACTGTGGGGGTTAGCCACTTAGTTTGTCCATTAATCTACACACAGGTTTCATGCATATAAAGAAAGAAGTCCATGTATGCACTAAGCTGTGGGAAAGCAAATGCAGCAGTGGCATTTACCACCAGTGCACAAAGCAAGCTCATCAACCCACAGAGATGCCATGAACTGTTCTCCTAGTGCTACCCGGTCCAAACTTGCTCTCCAGGCTCAGGCTCTACATGACCAACCACTGCCCTGGTCTGTGATGTTGAATTTCTTCTCTATCACATTGGTGAAAGCATTGCAAAAAGCACAGTAGTAGGCTGAAGTGCATGTACACACCCACACTGAACAAGGCTAACATATTTCACCGATCTGTATTTTCGCACCTCTCCCCAGCCAGAACTCCCTGGTCTGTTGCAGCTGCCAGCAGTGCTTAAATGGCTGTGATCATAGTTTAGACTAAGGGAGGAAGAAGGGAGGGGACGGAAGGAAGTATCAATTTAAAAACAATCTCTTTTAAATACAAGAGAAAAATGGAAATTTGTGAGAGATCTTTCTTGTATGAAAATCAGGAAAAAACCCTAAGCCTGGTAACTCCTGACTCGGCTGTGCCAGCCAGTGGATTAGCTCTTCCTTTCACACCCTCTCAATCTGGAAACTTGTGATCTCATCAAGCACTGGAAGGGATTGCTGCTGGCTGCTCCCAGCCCATCTCGCTAGCACAGGTAACTAAAGTGCTATTCACCAGACAGATGAATGAAAAGTGGAGAAGGGTTTCCTTTACTGCTCTTATGCAATATACAGTGCACAGAGCCCGTCATTTCTGCCTGCTAATTAATGAAATTTGAGATGAGCTGAAGCCAGCCTTCTCATTCGGGGCACCTGGGCTGGGGAGGGGTAGGATAAATCCCAGTGTAAATCCAAATTCAGTGAGATGCTTTTTCTTATCAAAAGTAACGCACGAGATGCTTAGTCACTTCAGTGTTGTCAACACTCCAGTTCTTGGCAAAATCAGCCTGTTTTCAGAAGTCATAGCTTTTGCAGGCAGTTTTCCTCAGCTTTATTTTCAATAAGAAATCAGTTACTGTTAACCCCTTTTAATGGAAAAGCTTAAAAAAAAAAAAAAAAGGACATTTCAGAGTCCAGAAGATCATTACTTAATTCAACAGAGAACTCAAGAGTGGAACAAACAAGGAGCAAGCAGCATGGAATCAAAACTCACGCAGTTTCCCAAAAAGAGGCTCCGATAAGACCTCCTTTCCCAGCAGAAGTGCCCCTGGGCAGAGGTGCTCCTAACGCTCTCCAGGACATTCCCCACGCTCAAATCCAAACAGGAACCTGACACGCTGCAGTAATGGAAAAGCGTCACCCAAGGTATTTCAGCTGAAGTAGCCAAGCATTTAGCAATAGTGACCAAGCAGCTCTGGGATGTATTCTTCCAGAATGTGCAGCTTTTGAAGCCATTTTTGGAGTCCTGGAGAGTGAAGGCAGCTTTTTTCCAAGTGAGTGACAGGGCAGAGCTGTAGAGGGGAGAATTATGTCTTGGGTCTATTGTGTCAGTGCTCCCCCTCATCCCAGACCAGCCCAGAATCACAGGGCAGGTACTTGGATCACTGAAGAGTGAAAATCTGTGTCATTGGGAGTCACCATTGCAGCAGATCCAACGTGACTCAGTGGGAGGATGGCAGCTGCAGAGGAGCAAGAGAGAAACGACTCACATGGGGGAAAGGAGGCGAACAGAAACACTGTCCCGCGTAGTGCACGTGGCTGGTGTTCATCCCAGCTCTGACATGCTGGCAACGGAGAGCTCAGCAAAAGGGCTATGCATGGACAGGGGGGACTAGAGCAGTCGAAACATGCCAAGCACACTGCCACGGAGTCTCTGTTGAACCAACTAAGATTCAGTTTCCCTCAGGACAATGCAAGTGCAGTGTCCATGCACAGGAGGCTCAGCATGTGCTTACAGCCAGGCCAGGGTCAGGCAGCTCTGCTATAGAAGGAGCCTAACTCTTTCTTTTTAGTGAAAATAAATGTGTTTGTTATTGATACACTTTTTTTTTTTTTTAACATCACCAAGTTTCAGGTGACTATATATGTACCTCAAAAACACAATTAAATAAGCCAGCTATTTCCATGACAGCCAAAAAAATCTGGGAAAACATTAAAGCAAACTCAGCAACAGCCATTCAAAAAACATTTCCCATGGCACAGCCAACAAAAACTTGTCAAAGCTCATAAGTTACAAACTAATTTGCACTGAGAAAGCTCTTTTGGCAGCAGGCAGGCAGAGTGTGTCCCTCAGCTCCACAGCACCTCGAGCAGCTGCACACATGTGGAGACAGCCTCAGGAGATGTGGCAGCATAGCTCCAGTGACAGCCCTGCCCAAGTGCCATCACCAGCACCAGTTCAATACTCTGAGCTTAGGAGAACACTGGAAATACTGGTAGCTGCTCTGGTGAGTGAAGGAAATAATCTTTTCTCATTTACTTGAGAAAAAAAAAAAAGAAAAAGAAAAAAAGCAGCTGTACTCCTCCCTTCTATCTCAGGAAGAAATGAATCCCTAGTTTCCACAATGCTCCCCATTATTTAGACACTTTTTTTTGTGAGAAACCATAAGTAACTCAAGCAGAACATACCCCTGTATGGTCTCATAACCCTGCTCCTTTAAAAAGCATTCTTTCAAGGTGCTGGACTACATTTCTCTTTCTTCCTTTCTTTCCCTAATGTTCCTCCAGAATACTCCAGTCCTCTGTCCCTTCCCAGTGTTTCACAGAGCTCATATATTTGCAGGGCTGCTGCTGACTCTCACCAAAGGAAAAACCAGCTGCATCCTCAAGGACAGTGGCATGCAAAATCTAAGCACCTCATTTCCACTTCCTCTGTGGTCCTCTCTCCCTATTTCTCCTTTCCTCCATGAAATTACTATGATGCTGCTTAGAAATTTCTGTAAGCAACAGATTCAAGCTTTGGGTTTGTTTGTTTTCTTAATCCAGTCTTCTATTACGCATGAGTCCTCCTAGCCCTTTGAACCCCACTGCCCTAAGCAGTGACAGTCAGTAATACAAATCTCCTTCTGTTGGGAAACATGTTGGTTGGAGCATCTGGGCATTAAAGAGAAGCATACCTGGGTACTATCTAGCTATTTCAGGCAGCCCTTTTGGAACAGTTGAAAATGAAAATTCCCCCACCCCCACCCTAAAATACAAATTAGGCAAAAGAAAGCCTACTCTTTAACTGACAGCTTAGCAAGGGGCCTTTCCTGCCCTGTGCCAATTTGGAAATAATTAACAACTGTTTTCATTAAGGGAAGGCTGAAGGGAACCACAACACAGTTTTCCACAGTCTACCTGTGAGGCAAAACTGCTCACCAGCCAGAGGAGCAGTGGTTCCCCTATTGCCTGAACTTCAACCTCAGAATTGAAGAATTTGATTTGGGACTCTCCAGAGTAACTCAGAGGGGTCTGCTCCAGTCTGCCAATTAATTCCAAATGAATGGCAAAACAAAATGTCAATTCAGTTAAGTTTGTAGTAAATAATTTGCCAGTAAATGTGTCCTGGCTTTGTCATTGTCATGATTAATAGTGAAATTCTATCTGCTGATGAAGTGAGAATATCATGTATTGTACAGTATTGTATAGCCTCTTACTAATTTGGTTCACAGTTTTCTATGACTTTATACAGAGCTCTGTCAACATACCTCTTTTGAGCCACAACACATACAGTTGCCATCTACAATCAGGATTTTCCTAGGAGTAGGCTGTGAATCTTGACAATCAAAAGGCACAATGATTTTTCACAATGTAGTGCTATCCCCAGAAGGACCCAAGATCAAACTCTTTTCCTTCATAACTCAACAGGATCCAAATCCATCCCTCGAGAGAGTAAAAGTGCTCTCAGTAACCAACTGTAGCAACAAACGAACTACTTTCATTAGCTGTGCTCTGCTCCGCAGCTGAGAAAATACATCATCTACTCTCCCAGCTGCAGAACGCACCTAGCTGAGACTCACACGACAGTAGGCGAACCTCTGCACACCCACTGTCCTGCCTGTATTCTGGCTCTTAAATAACAACACTTAGAGACAGCACACAAGGCTATCACTGTCATTGTTCCACACAGAAAAGGTATTCTCTGCCCTATTCCTCTGGATAAAGTCTTGGGGGAAAAACTGGACAAGTAAGACTCCATAGCTTATTGTATCTGGTGGATAAAATGCTAGTTCAAATTTACCCATCACAAGCCCACCATAGCTCCACCTCAAACTTCAAGGAAATATCTCTGTCTTGAATCACTGGGATTGCATTTTCTTCATTACAGTAAGCGTTCTCATAAATTTTCATTTACAAAATTTTCAGCCCTCTGTGTAGCCCTGAGCACTTTATTACTGCTGGAGTCATCCCAGATTTACTAGTTCTGCTCTTGACAGAGATCCTGAGAGTTTGCCGTGCTCTAATCTGAACAGAGAGTCTTCTTTTTATAAGGAAGGGACAAAAATAAGCAGTGCAAGAAGAAACAACTGTCCTGACCGCTACTTCTACCTATAAAGCTAATCTGGAGTAAACCTGGCATGAATTAAAATCTTCACGCTTCACTGCAGAACAGGTTGTGTAGGACCTCTCCTGCCAGAGGCCAGTCTGTGCCTGAACCTGCACACAAGAACCATGGATAGAGGATGAAGTGGAGGTGAAAAAAATACAAGGGTGGATGCATCTCAATAGAACTGGTACCAGCATCACTAAACAGTCATCTCCTTTGCTCTACCACTGCTCAGCTCCATTTCTTGATTTCCCAATCCTATGGTTTTCTACAAGCCACGAAGGAGGAGATAGGGTTTAGGAATCAACTCCACAAAAACAGGCTGGGTTAAGGATCCAGCTTTGTAATTTTGCATTGAAAATGTTCAAGCTAATTAATCTGCCCAGATACTCTTTGGTATGAAGAAAAGGAACTTGGATTTATTTCAGCACTCACATACATGCCCTCCCTCCACCCACGCCATGAGACAATGGACTGCAGACAGAGCATATCTGTAATAAGTGGACTGGATGTACTATGAGGCATATTGCCAATTATAAATTAATGAAGTCCAGAAAAAGCAACGATGATCATTCCTCAGGAACAGTTTCCTCTCATGTGGTGACAAAAGAAATCCCCTATCAGGGTTATTATATATACCAATTAAATTCTTTAGCTAAAGCAAAAAAAATATTATTTTAATGGAGGAAAAACTAGAACATTTGGTTAAAATGTTCCCACAGAAATGTTAATTACCACAGGCATTAAACAAATTGAAATCAAAGCCTACCATTTGTTGAGAACTTTGAAAAGTTTTAATGCAAAAGATGTGCTGGAAAGAAACCTTCAATTTTTTCCTCATGAATGAAAGCAAATCCCTGTAAATGAAGCTACATCTATCATGCTGCTAATGAGTCAGCAGCCATAGGTGTAATCCATCAATCAAAACTGTTCCTGCACAAACCTTCCATAAAAGATAATAGAATTAATTTGGTTTGTTGGATACCAAAATGTGAAAAGATGCCTGCTCTGCTATTTCATCTCAGAACCTATTGTTCAGAGACAACAATAATGCCAGATGTAACTAACAGAAGTTACCCTTGCAATGCCTCCTATCTTCTACCCTGTGTTTATTCTCCACTGATCCTCAAAGACTGTGAAGAGTTGTGTCAGAGAAGTTGAGAGTGGCTGTGTAACTCAAATTTTTGGAAAGTAAACTGTCCTGTGCTTCACTGGCTGTGCATGAGGCTGAGGAAGGTTTTGCTCCTCAGTGGCCAGCGAGTCCTTGACGTGATGGGACAAGCAGGTCAGGTCCCATGCACCCAGCACACACACACACACACTGCCTGGGACTTTTTATTGTATTTCCTGTAGCACACAATTATATGAACTAAACTTGATACTGACCAGGAAGATGTCTAGCTCCTGCAGACATACAGATTCAGTACTCTGCCAGAGAGCATCTGGATGGATAGTGCTTTGAGCCCTATTTATCCTTCAAGAGATGCCAAGGCCATTAATGCTACCTCATTTAACGAGGCTTAAAATCCAGAGAAGTATTTCAGAGGAGGCATTGTACTAGATGTTGGAGAAAGTCTGGTTCGTTTCTTCACTGAGGAGACCTGTTCTCTTCTGGGCAGCAAATTTATTTATAAACAACCTGAAATAGATTTAAAGCTATTTAGAGGCCATCATAAAATTAAAGCACTGACTGGTACTTTGAAACTCTTAAAAGCAAAATATCTAGTATTAATTGTTCCTGAAAATTTTCAACATAAATAGATACAGAAACATATAAATACACCTATTTCCTGTACTCCTCTGGCACATTTTTTCTCTCCAGTTATGGTGAAAGTAACGCACAACCCTTTTGCCTGCTGCACATGTGGAGCCCCAGATCCTGAACTCCTTCCGTTAATTTCTGTAGCTTTGGACCAGATCAAAATTGTCCAAGGTGTAACCTCAACTTGGAGGATAATTACCTGGAGATTGGAGCACTGTTTTTTCTGTATACTGTGCAGAATCTCAAACTGACATACTCGGTGATCACAAACAAATAGTTTGCCATATGTCTAAATATATTTAGACAACAACTGCCCTCAGATGCACGTATGTAATTCTTATGTTCATAATGATTTGTGGTTCTGTACCATATTTACCCCACAAAACAAAACGATATTAGAAGAGCAAGTCTTGTTGACTTTGTAAGTTTTACATTACATTTTCTATTACCACAGGAAGCTAGTATGGCCTGCTGTGTAAATATGCAACCCATACTCCTAAATATTTTAAGTTATTGATCCTCCACAAATACAAGTAAACCCATGGTAAATTGCAACTAAAGGCAGAACATTGAAAATTAGAAATCTCAGCTATCCAGAAACACTGATATTACAAAATTTGGCTTTGTTCTAATGAGGAACATACTACATTTTTAAAGATACCTAACAAAATGGAAATTTTACTTTAACTGCTGCCCAGAAGAGAGCAGGTCTCGTCATTGAAGAAACCAACTAGACTTCTCCAACATTTATAAGAAAAAGACAGCTCCTTTCAAGTATACTGAAAAGTAAACTAGCCCCATATTCTCATGTAAAATTCTGGGGAAATGAAAATATTGATGTAAACTTTGCTTTTCATGTCAGGCCACACCCAGGTATTCCTCCAATGCTGGAGAGAGAATCCAGAGCAATCAACTGATTAGAGTGGTATTTTTGCATTAAGTTATGTACATACAGGTACTCCCACTAACAAGAAATACTGATTGAATATGTTTTATACGTTACCTTATAGATGTACATGTAATTTAAACAAGAATACTTCATTTCCTTTCACAACATCTTGCTTTTGTCGAAGACACTAACAAAACATTAAATTGAGTCTGATTTTCATTACAATAAACAATACTCCAAGAAGGTGGTATTGACTAGTAAGCCAAATTTGTTTGGTCTTGGTATATTAAAATACATTTACACACACACACACATATACATATATATACACACATACACATGTGTGTGTATATATATGTATGTATGTTTTGGTTAATTTTTCATATATGTATGTATGTATGTTTTGGTCAATTTTCTCCTGGAAGGGAAGGAAGCCATTTTATTTTCAAGCTGAAAAGCTGAAGAAATCCTACAACTATAAAGATGATTTATGCAACAGGAAAGAAATCACTAATACAATGGAAGAAGAATGAGCTGATAGTCCCTCCCTTCACACTGATTATGCACAGTCCAGCACATGACTGGCAAGAACAATTAAGATGACAAAGTCACTAATATGCAAAAGATAAAGTCTCCCAAAATCACAGGACATTTGGCATTAAAAAAAAAAAAAAACAAAAAAACACTAAAACAAAAGAACAAACAAGCCACCAAGGACAGTAAACCCACATCATTAGGACCACAACATATCCTTCACAGTGAAAGCAGAGGTATTCCTGCTTTCCAGTCTACTCTCAAATTCCTCCATTAGTGCTTCCACAAATGCAGCCCTGTAAGGCTGGTCTAACATGTAGCTGTTCGGCAGAAAGAGGCACCTGCAGAGAGCCTTCCTGTGGCACGACCTTGCCTCACCCCAGGATGATTTTAAACACTTTGGCAGCCCAGTCAGACATTCATACCCAGCTGACTGATTTTGGAGGCTGGGAGAGGACAGATTTTCACCAGATTTCCAATAATATAAAGGTACTACAAGTTTGCAGAATGACTTCTAAAAGCAAATTGATGATACAGTAATCTTGAGTATTCAAAGCACAAAGAACAAGAACAGAAGGAAGGGAACCATGAATATAAATTCTTTAAAGATCACAGGTTCAGTTTAACTTCAGTTTTCTAGAAGTCACCTCACTGATGAAGCTTCCTGTACAGTCAGTGGAGAGGCAGGTAAAACTTCAGAGGGCAATTAATATCACTGATAATCTGTTTTAGGATGGATGAATTGCCCCCTAGACGTGAGCTTGTCTTTATGCACCATACAGGAACCTTACATGATTAATTACCTTGTTTTCAGGTAGATAAAGCTGAAGAGCCTGTGATTTTTCAATTTGCAAAGGAGAACTCTATGGAGAATACGAATAAAATTTATAGAACTGTGAGAAAGACAGCTAAACTGAAGGGGATATTTATTCATCAACTGTGGAAGAAGTGCAGAGGCCAATGAGGAGAGAGCAATCATGCCCCAGGAGGCCAACTGAAAGAACTGCAGCAGAGCTCTGAAAAATTATGGATTCCATCATCCTAGCAGTTTCTCGTCATTTAGAAGAATGGAGAAGGAAAGTGGTGCAACTTCTTACAATTCTGCCAATCCTCTGTTTGACTTGCAAGACTAATTTTTATGGAGGGTGCAAGATGTGCATCACGATGGAAGTGTCCTTCTCAGTTCTGTAGGGTTAGCTACATTATACATTGACATGATAAAGACTGTCAGGATCTGGGTCTTCATTGCTTCCCCACTATTCTCAGAGAGCCAAAGGTCTATAAATCAAGTAAGGCAGAACTTTATTGCATGGAGACAAGATGAAGACATAGACAATCTATCTGATTAGAAATACAACCTACTCTTGTCATACATAGACTACTGTCAGTATATATTGACCATGTTATATACTGACCACTGCCTTCCAAGTCCTGATATGTAAGATTTCCCATTTGGGATGTTTAACCAAAATAAATGTTCACCTTTAAAATAATGTTAAGGAATAACTTTCCATGTTACCTTCCAATGCATACTACCACCTCAGCCTAGAGGCACTGTTTTTCCTTCAGTAGAGGATTTCTAGTTGTTTGACTCTACGCTGTTTATTTTACACAAATGCTATTCCGTTCTTACAGATGGATATGATCTGTTGAAGACCTGGAACATTTTATCCCATAGCAAAACTCACTCAAAAGTACCATCTGTTCTTCCTGCAGGGGCACAGTAATGCCAGAAACTGTTTAACATTCCATAAATTAAGACCATATAATGGATAGCTCATTGTTAAAGTGAAGCAAGGAATCGTTTGGAACCTGATGACAGGTTTTTTTCCCAGTATTTTGCTGGGACTTTGCCTTAAAAATAGTAGCCAATGTATTATTTTTGGTTTGCTTCTTTAAAAACTTCACATACAACATTAAACAGCAAAGGCATGTCACAATCTAGACCATCTTAATGCCTGGCTTTATCCTCACTTCCATCAGTGTCAGCAGGGTCCTTTCTAACAACTTCAGGTGGAGGCTTGGATTGGGCCAATGGGTTAGAACACATTCACTGAAAAAAACAGGTTCTGTTCTCATTTAACCTGGTATATGTCTGGTGTATCTACACGATATGCTTCCTAAGAGAACAGAATTCAATCTTCACATTTAAGAGCCATTAAAATACATCTTATTTTATAGATGTTACACTAATATATTACACTCACACAGCTTCCCCCCTCCACCCCTTTCACTTATTGGTAAGAAACCCTAGCCAGAAATGAACTGCTCTTTGCTATTCCTTTCTGCATCCAAATACTAAGACATGCAGATGTTTAATCAATAAAAAGGTTGGACATAAAATCCTGCTATGAGTATGTATCGTTTGAGTCAATGTTACAACAGCCTTCATTTGCCATTCATACAGAGAAACCACAGATTTTTTTTTTTTTTAAAAAAAAAGTCTACAACAGCAAAAAACAAAACAAAACAAAACAAAACAACCAACCCCACACAAAAGAAATCAATAGTGCTTAATTGGAAAAAAATGGCACTATAAAATCCTCCACCCAAGAGTGGGACTCAAGTGGCACTCTGCCCGGTTCTCTGGGCTTCCTGGGGACAAGCAGTCCTCCCTAACATGCAACTCTTGTCACACGCGACAGGAGCTGTGTGTGAGCTGTGCTCCAGCGGCTCAATGCAAAAGTTACACTTCTTCAATCAGAAAACTACTATATATCGGTGTGTTTCTAAACCCATTAGTGAAAAAGATAAGTAGATGACACTTACATGCTCTAAACGATAAGAATTATAATCTAAAAATTGAACTGTTTAAGCCCATAAAGTTGTTATGTAAGACTATGTACATAAGCCTACACAATTATTATCATCTCTTTGTGAAGCTCTCACATTACTACAATAAAATTCACAGAAGCAAAGCACTTTTAGCCCAGCCATTACTATTCCCAGAGACAATGCATGTATTTTTCCATCACATCAGATCCTGGATGGTGGGGGAAGGGCAGGAGTAGCGGGGAGAGGGAAATGCAACTTGAGAAGTAGTAAGTGTGTCAAAATCTAAATTACTTGGAGATATTTTGCGGCACAATCATCCTTTATGCTTGTGCAGCTCGGCTCATATGGCTCACATTCAGCCTGTCACACTGAATCATTGCTACTTCTTGACTTACTTTAACAAAAACAAACCTAACTTTCGCTTTGGTATTTGAGGTAAAATGGTCTCTGAATTCCCAGTCAATGCTGCTTCTGGCCTTTTAAAAAATAATTATTTCTGTAAGAAACTCAGTTCTGAGAAGATAAAAAAAAGTCCATGAAGATCTGACTAATAGCACACACACATGTTGCTTATGGAGTATTTTGCAAAAAAAAAAAAAA
>VZTL01061548.1:0-12374 GCA_013400535.1 Scopus umbretta
TTTTTTTTTTTTTCCTGGGCATTGTTGGCATTTCAGTGAAGAAAGGATTTGAAATACAGCATACTTTAAGGGTATGAATAATCATTCTCGCTATATGATTTAGGTTAACTTATGTAAAGATTAAGAGCTTAGGAAAGTCATCTTGTCATTTGAGGTTTTCTTCTGCCCTGTTTTTGTTGAAAGTTTTTTGATAGGAAAACAGATGCAAAGCAGAGTACACGTGAGGAACAGCCACAGCCACAGAATGGATGTTTTGCAAATCCTTTAAAACTTTCCTCTTACACTGATGTAAAACCTGTGATCAGACTGCACCAAACTTTGACGTATGTATCTGCGCCATTCGTGTCTGTCAGGAGCATAAGAGCGAGTCAAGCATGGTGGGATCTGAGAAAAAAACAGAGTTCTGGTCCTAAGAAAAGTGAGAATTAATAAATTTATGGCACAGCCTGCAGGGACACGTGCTCCCTCAGCCCCGCTCTGGGGGCTGACTGGGGGGGGAGTGTTTGCGTGGAGTGAATATTTGGTGATCAGGACGGGGAGTAAAGTAAAAGGGGGAGAAAATGCAGCGCGCTCTGGGTATGTCAAGACCATGCTTAAGCGTTCGCATGGGGCTTTTTCTGGTGCCACTGGAAGTAGCAGCTGGTGCCCTGGAGGATCTCACTTTTGAACCGAAAAGGAATTTATTTCAACTTCAGGCACCTTCATCCACCTTAGCTCGCTGAAAGAGCAGAGTACTCGCCCAGCCAAATCTGCATCCCAGCTTGGACAAAATGGTGGTTTCTTGCAAATAGCTGCTCCCTGACTGCAGAGCCAGCTTTGTTCCAGGGCTGCAGTTAGCTGCAGAGGTGAGCCCCTGCCTCCGTACTCCCAGAGTACCCTTGTTCATCTTCAGAAGGTGTCTTTGCCCTGGCACGCAGGACATCTGTTTTGCAGAAATTGACTCTGAAGTTGTGTCTAAATTTGTTTGAAATTTTGCAGTTTGCTTTAAAGAATAATAAATAACTTGACTGCACTTAATTCAGATGCCTGGCATCTGGTTTTGTACATTTTGTGCCAACGCCTTGTTGCTATCAGTATGAGGAGAAAGTGCCTGTGCTGCAGTGACTTTATTAGTCACGTGCATGGTGATAAGGGTCTTGCGCTCCTTGCCGAGGGTATTGCGCTGTGAGCGGCAGGGTGACACCGGCGCAGAGGTCGGGATTGCTGATGCCCTGGTGTGGGTTAGCTGCAGGCGTTCCTGTAGAAGTGGGTGCTGGCAGCTGCAGGGCTCGCTGCTGCCAGGCTGGTTCCTGGCCCTGGCACGAGGGTGGCTGTCCCCGTGCCCTGGGGCGGCCGTCGCCGCTCTCCTGGGTGCAGCCTGCGTGCTGCAGGATCTGTCCCCTCCCGCCGGGCACTGTCTCCCTTTGGGTGACTGCCCTGTTCCCAGCTGCTGCTGCAAGCGCTTCCCTGCGGAGCAGTTGAGGGCCACCAGTGGCGGCCACCCCGGCCTGAGCACCAGCGCAGCGCTGCCGGCAGGAGCAGGGCCCGTCCCGGCGTGTGGGGGCAGGAGCGGGGTGCCCCCTGGGCTGCCTCCTACTCTGGGGTCTGCAGTGATGGAGCAATGTCCCCCCTCCACCTTTCTTACCCCCCCCCCTTTTTTTTTTTTTTTTTTTTTTTTTTTGTGTGTGTGTGGGGGGGTGTCATTGAATGGGTAGGTCTTGTCTCGGCTCAGGAGAGTCTGGCTCAAACTGCTTGAGGTGTTCCTGTAATGACCATCCTGAAGGGCCCAGACCTGCCTTGGAGCCGGGGCAGGAGCATGCTGTGTGGCCAGAGCTGCAGGGCGCCCTGAGCGCTCCTGCGTGTGTGCTGAGCAAGGGCCGTGCCTCAGCTGGCAGTTGATGTGTTCGTATTAACTTGCTAATGCC
Source organism: Scopus umbretta (assembly GCA_013400535.1). Taxonomy (NCBI): domain Eukaryota; kingdom Metazoa; phylum Chordata; class Aves; order Pelecaniformes; family Scopidae; genus Scopus; species Scopus umbretta. The sequence continues at coordinate 1,905 of VZTL01061548.1, forward strand.
ACAGGAGAGACTCCTTAATTGCATTGAGAACTGATAGGCAGTGGCTGAGACTTGTTATCATTATCTAGAAATGATGCTATACAAGCTGACATGAAATTTAAACAACAAAAAAAAGTATGATCCCGGCAGTTGTCCTCCTTTGTACACGTGTCGACCCACGCACAGCGCAGCATCTGCTCTGAACCGGCCTTGGGATGCAGCAGCAGCTCGACGGTTGCTATCACTGTGCTGCCTCCCATGCCGGGGGCGAAACCCCTCGGTCCCTCCAAAGGAGGGGCGTGGGGGCTGCCTGTATTCCCCGTGGGGCTGACATCCCTCCTTTGGCTCCCGTGAGCACAGCTCATCCAAAACGGAGGGAGGCTGAGGCTGGTGCGCCAGCGAGGGGTGGAGAGCTGGCGGGTCCCCGCTGGCCCGGTGGCCTCGCGAGTGCCGCTGCGGGGTGCCGGTGGGGCGGCAGGGTCGCGGGGACGGCGAGCTGCATCCCCCGTGGAGAGCATCCCCCAGGAAAGGGCCGACGGCTCGCAGCCGCGCTGCGCCTTCCCGCTGTGGGGACTCCGGCCTCGGTGTGGGGAGAAAACCTCCGGCATATGCTGGAGGGGCTCTGGAGGGGTGTTGGGAACATTCACAGTGAAGTTACAGTGCATGAAACGTTGCCCTGTGGGTGCCTTTGGGCATGTGGAAAATAGACTGAGTAAAAATAATTTATTTTCAGTTAGAATTTAAAAGAAACTTTGCTAATTTTCAGAAGTGTATTAGCTAAAGCACAGATGAGAGAATAACGAGCTACAGTGACTGAAAAGATACCTGCCCACTTTTGGCAAGACCACTGCTGTGGCTCAATGCTAAGGCTATTTTGTAGGTTCATACCAGAGTAATGTCGAGAAAATTGTGACTTTAACATCGCTGTAAGTGAAGGAAAGGCTCAGTTTCTTTGTTTTTTCAGATTATTAGGAAGAGATAGCATGCCAGACCTCCCATTTCAAAAAAACAAAACAAAAACCAAAAAAACCCCACCTGTGCCTAATGCACTGCCATTATAAAGCAGTAGCCTCCAAGCTCAGTTTAGCTGTATACAGGAATTTGGTTTCCAACTGGTATTTAAATGAGGCACTTTCCTCAGTGAATGCATTTTCAGAGAAAGTCCGGTGTTGGATGGCTTTTCGTACAAACGTTTCAGCAGAGGAGACCCCAGAGTGCTGGTCTGAAGCTGCAGCTTGCATTTGAAGTGTGTACACAGAAAAGCGTTTTCCTCTCTCTTTCTTGGAAAAGCCTCCAGATGAAACTATCACCATAACGGTGCAGCGTATCAGCTGTGTTGCACAGACACACAAACCAGAGCGTTTCTTAAAAATTAATTCGTTTACTGGGATCTTGGCACGGGGTATTGCGTGGACGGGGACGGAAATCCGTGCTGAGGCGTGTTCTTCCCGTTCCGAAGGCCTCTGCCAACCCGCCCCGGACAGCGCCTGCCCTTGCCATGGGAAACGGGCGCCTGGCCCAGCTTCGGGGTCCTCCGCGTGGCCGTCCCCGGGCGGCTGCATCCCACCTCGCCCCGGGCGGCTGCATCCCACCTCGCCCCGCGCGCAGCCCCGCAGCCGCGTCGCCGGCTCTGCCCCTCTGACTTCATCTCCCCCCTGGGACCTGGCTCGCTGCTCTGGCCCTGCGGGCAGCCCCTCCAGACGGGTGACGGCGAGACACCCCTGCTGCACGGCTGCCCGTGCCGCTGCGGGGACGTGGTGCGGCAACAGCCCGCGCTCCTCGCCCGCCAAAGGGGGGAATGGAACGGGACTGCGCCGCTGCGCTCAGCCGCGGCAGCGAGGCGATGCCGTCCTCAGCCGGAACAAAGGGGATCCGAGGGGGCTGCGAAGCCTTAAAAACATCAAGTACAGGAAAAGCATGGCTGACACGGAAAATGGCGCTGGCAGGCAACTCCTACAGGGAGCCTTCTTCAGGGGGCGAAACGCCTCGCTCCCAGTCGCGCTGTGCTGACCGACGCTGGCTGCCGGTCCCCTGCGACGCGTCGCTCCTCCTGCGGAGCTGCGCACGGGGTCACAGCTACGTCTCATCGCGAACCACTTCTTTACTGGTGAGTGAAGGGAAGAGCGATGCTCCAAAAGCTTGGATGCAGAACTGCAGCTGGGGAACAGAGAGGAAAAGAGAAATATTTTTCTCCGCTGACATTGTTATGAGTTTTACTGTCATGAATCTTCATAGCAAGAAAATAAATACATTTTTAAGCCAGTAATGGTGCAGATAAGTCACAAGGAAACCTCAGGGCTCAGCCCAGCCACTGAGCCCAGCAACAAATGCTGTGAGATGTAGGACTAGGGTGCAGGGGAATCCTTGTTTTGGGATCTGAGGTGGGAGAAGAACACTGGATTCCTTGGACAAACTTTATTTCTCATTTTGCTCTAAAACCTTGGTCAGGGTTTCCATTGCTAACTTTCTCTTTACCTGCTCAGCTTCTGTTAGACATCTGGGGGTTGGTGTATCTTGCATGTGTTTTCTGCACAGTACTTTGATATCATGGATTGAATTATAAACTGAGCATGAGACTGACATAAATTAAGCTGCCTTTAGTCATCATTAAATCCAAAGGAATCCCTACATACCAATGGGCCTAACACCTGTAAAATGGATATGCAGGTCTTGGTTAGAAATGTTAGATGCACCAGAAGGCTGATTATCTCACCTAAGATACGTGATGTCGCTAGCGCCCAAGTGGAACAGAGCAGGAGGAGGAAGATAACCTCCCTTCCGACCTTCCTATATGCTGGAAATAAAATTAGACGCTTAATGCGAGAGCACTGTGCTGCTGTTTAATCATCTGTGCAGTAGGTAAAACAGGGGGGTGCTGAGAGGGCCCAGCTCTGCACAGCAGCCGTGGTGCTGACCGTCGAAAGACACACGGCGAGGGATGGCTCCTGCCACAGCAAATCACAGGCGGAACTAGGGATGCTGGAATAAACCTCATCCCGCCCTTGCAGTGGTGCCAGACATGCTGTGCTCTTAGCACAGAGCTGTGCCTTTGCGTTCCGAGCTGGGGAGGGGGTCCTCCAGTGCTGGGCGCAGTGTGCCCTGGGGGGGTTTGGGGCTGAAGTGCCTGTGCTGGTGCCAGCTCCAGACCTGTGGGTCGCACTGAAAGCTGGACTGCAGCTCCCTGGTCTGAGTGGCAAAAGGTGGGAACGCTGCCCCGTTTCCCAGGTCCTGAGCCTGATGAGACCAGCCTTTCCCTCATTCACAGGCTGCAATGCATCCGCAACTCTGTGTTCTAAACTGCACAAATTGTTCGTTTGTGATAGTTTTTACGTACAAGGCTAGTAGTTCCTGCAGGGAGGATGATCCTCTCCCACTTACATAAGCAGGCACGATAGGCTTCAAACCTGCAGTTTAACTAGAGCATCTCTCCTTCTCAAACTAAAGGAAGAAAAAAATCTCTTCTCAGTTTGAAGACACCGAGTGCTGATCAGATGATACTGGCCCACTTCAGATGATTTGTTTGATCCTTTTCTAAGTGCCTTAGTCTCCTTTACACTGAATATACAAAATCTTTTCTTATGTCCAATTAAGATTTCTTCTAGGCACGGATAACACTTCAGTCCCTGTTCAAAGGATCTCCTCTTCCCTGCTGCAGGAGAGCTCGGTGCACAGAGTGAGCTGGCGCTCGAAGGTGTGGGGAAGGTGGGAAGCGCCTCGCTTGTTTTTTCTGGTCAATTTGTCAATTGAACAGAGCATTTTGCAGAGGCACAAACACAAAATAATTGGCTACGCTGCACTTTTCTGCATGAGTACCTGGAAATTGCAGCGTTGGAGGGAAGCCAGGTCTGCTGGGGTGATGCTGCAGGTGAGCAGCAAGTGGCCCTGGGGCAGGAACCTTGCTCCGCTCTTTCCTCTTGGTGCCCTGGTGGCGGCGCGCTGGGGAGACCAGCGTGGCTTGTCTTCCAGCTGCCGGGGCCAAACTGGGTGTGAGGGATCTGGGGAATTGCCTTTGCAGGACTACCCATGCTGTCCTGTGCCTGTGCCTTCTGCAGGGGGTGACCGTGACTGCAGCGTCCCTGTGGGGCTGTTGCATTTGGGTGCAACTGCGCAGGGCTGGTCCTATGTCCTTGTCAGCTGTGGATCGCCTCTTCCTGGGGAAATGGATGAACTAACACGCTAAAAGGACACTTTTCAGAGGGATATTCTTTTTCTGTGAGAAGTTCCCTGATGTCCGAGTGACAAAATCTGTCTGCGCTTTTTTAAACTCTGCTGCTGCTGCTGCAGACCCCGTGCAGCGGGAGCAGTGAGCTGAGTCGTCTCCTCCTGCATTTTCAGTTGTTTCTGCTTCCATGGCCGGTCAATTATATTTTAGCATGCCTTTGAAGGCATTGTGTTTGCACAGGTGTCACTGAAGATTAAGTTTAGCATATGAAGTCTATTATTTGGAGCTCATGCTTCCCCTATCCCCAGGAAGAAACTTGGCTCAATCGTCAGAGCCTTGGAGAGGTTTGCAGAGCTGGCAGCTAGAAGTATAAACATCTTTTAACAGCTCTTTTAATCTAGCAAAAATAAAGTCTAGCAAAAGCCAGTCAGTGAAAGCTAAAACCTGACTACCTCAGACTAGACGTAAGACACCGGTCTTGATGGCTGACTGATTACCCAGAATTGCTGCTCACCATGGGGTATAGTAGGCTCTCTATCACTTGAAGTCTTTACATCAAAACTGGATGTCTCTCTGAGTAGCTGAGAGCGGGTAGGTGGGTTGGTTGGTTCACAGAAGATGAAGATCTGAGGCTGAGAGGGACTTTGCTCCTCACCCCCATCAGGGGATACTTCCCCTAGGATTCTGCTGAGCAGCGATGGCTCTCAGTGCAGCATAAAGATGGGAGGTGGCTTTATTGCAGTGGGGTTCAGAGCTGTTGTGATTCTAATGCTGGTAGAGCCTCTATCGACTTCTTATTGTTTCCCTCTTTCCTCGGGTTTGGTGGTCAATAACGTTATTATTGACAATCTCTGTGAAAGTTGGCTGAAATGCAGAGTAGGACAAACTGTTCATTCATTGCTCATTCATGACTGGCAAACTTTCTTGTATGATAGATAAGGCTAGCGGGTTAATTGTAGATGCAGTATATCTGATAGCAAGTGGGAGATCCCAGAGCTGAATCCCCAGCGCTTCAGAAGATGGGGGGGATCTCACGTGAAGACTGGTGATATTAGGCAGCTGGTCCTTCTTCCTCAGGAGACATCACACCCCAATAATTTTAACACTGCTACCCTAATGAAGTTCCTGTTTTCCTCTCTGTAAACTTCTTCAGCCCCACCTTTAATATCTCAGCTCAGTGTAGCTGTTTCCATGTCTTCATGGCTGCCTTCTAACATGTCTGATAGTTTTGCATGTTACAAAACTACTTCTACTTTTGGTTGTGCGTGGTCACAGTTTGTATTGAGTTTCTATTTATTACAATTATTTCATAAAGTGCTATTGAACAAGGTCAGATATTTGAAGGGATTAGTTAATATATAATCTTTCAGGTCAATACAAGCTGATATGTCACATTGTTTTCTATCTGATCTACTTAGATGGTGAGCAGTTTGGGGTAGAAATGGTCTTTTCCCGAGCACAGTCAGTACTTAGTACAATGTTTTCCTCAATGTAGCTGAAGAATCTAGCCACTACCGTGTATGCCAGTAATGGTGTCAATGAAAGGTAATCCCTGAAGTAACTGAAAATTGAATACTCCTGAATCAGTCTGCGAGATGCATATGAATTAGTATATCCTTAGGAGTAAAATTTCAAGGCTTGAAATTCTCCATAGAGTAAGTTCAGAGATCCTTAATCCTTCCAAAAGTGGTTTGCCGGTGTTTGCCTGTTTAAGCACTTACATATATACTAATTTCTATCGATGAGAAGTCTCTGCTGCAGGGGTGGGTTTGCAGAGGGAATCAGCCACTAATAGCAACCAGCCAAAACAGACCCCAGTGATGTTAGCGAAGCAGCGGTTTGTCGGTAACAAATTGCAAGCTCTTCGGGAGTCAGCAAAGGAAAACATCCCAGAGGGAGCGGGGAGGGCTGGACTCGCGGCGACACACTGTGCCGGCAGCGCTGCAGCCAGGGAGGCGTCCCCGGATTGCGCAGCTTTTGGGCGCTCTGCGGTGCGGTGGGTAGGTGACTTCGGAGGTGCGGAGGACAGAAGCCCGGGTGGTTTGCTCTGTGCTGTGCCCTCCCCGTGCCGTGTGGTGCAGAGGGCTGGGTCTGCATTCCCCCGTCGCTGGCGGTTGTGGGGGTCAGGGGGTGGAAGGTGCACTGCAGCCAGATTTTGGGAATGGTCCAGCCCATCCCCAACGGCCAGCAGGGACGTAGCGTCAGGAGCATAATGCAGGTTGCGGGAAACCACCAGCCCCTGTGGTGCAGCCCCTCAGCAGCAGCTGTGGACGATGTAGCTGGCAACGTGTACTGAAGTAAACCAATTTTATCACAGAGCAGCTGCTGAGAGTCCGTTCCCCAGGCCATCTCTCCCACTGCCTGGGGTCTTAGCTCTGCTGAGGCCAGAAATCTTAAAGCCAGGGCAAAGCTCCTGTCCTGCTAGAGGAAACAGCATATGCTGACTTTATTGGCAAAGGTGCCCTATAGCACAAGACGTCTTTAGAATAATGAGGCCACCACTATTTCTTCCTACCGAGTAACAGCTTGTCCAGGAGATGCAGTTTTCCCATTCTGTTATGCTGATCCCAACAGCGAAATGGATCTTCACTTGGAAGAGGTCAGAGCATGACTTCAGTTGATATTGCTGCAGAACAGCAGCCTTCTTGGAGGCTTGTGCAAACCATCACTGCCCGTGACACCGTTGCATGTTTTCTCCTTATTTTTCAGTCTGGCAGTCCCTTAGGGTGCTCTCCCAGCGGCTCCTGTCAGTAGTGCCCAGGACTGCTGTAGTAGTGCTCCAAAATAATCTAACCAAGCGGCGGGAGCGGGCTGTAATGCCAATGCTAGCATGCAGTACTGAAATGTCTTTTGGGCTTTTATTTCTCTCGGAGCCTTCAGTGTTTCTTTATATATGGGAGCTGTAGAGATGAATACGTTGAAATAGTCACTGCACTCTGAGGAGGTGACTGTTTTCTCATATCTTGGTAGAAGTTAAGCCAGCCGAGCCTTGTGCGAGGTGGCTGGAAATCCCAGCAGGTCAGACAACACCATTCTTGCCAGTGCTGAAGGGCTTCAATTCTGCTGGACGTTATTGCGCTGTGCAAGCAAGGAGCTTTCTCTGTCTTCCACTGCGTTGCAGAAGAAAGAGAACAAGGCTTGTGAAACTTAAGAGCTGACCCTTTTTCCATATGCAGCTTTTCCTGCTAGAGCTTTTAGGCCAATACTGCGGTCCCCGAAGGTATCGATGGGGACTGTTCAAGTTTTAACTAACGTTTGGTGGAGATGAATTCACATTTTTCAAGACTACTGTTGGTGTGGTTGCTCTCCGTTATTACCTTCTCAGTGGTGTAGAGGTTAAGCGTACATTAACAACCACTTTACTTTCGCACTCGCTCCAGAGGCTCACCTCTGTAGGTGTTTTTAGAAGTGACTTTTCTGCAATGTGACCTTTTAAGCAGTGAAATCACAGAAGCAGCAGACCTCTCATCAGACTCGCTTTTAAGACTTATTCTTTCTACTTGTAAAATAATCCACATAAGTCTTCACTTACTGTCTTGAATTAAATATTTGCAAGGAGCCCTCCTGATTCCTTGTGGATTGTGTGCTGTCAATGTGATAGATCAGCATTTGTCACCACTATCAGATCCTGTCGTGTTCCTGTTCAGACCTGAAGATCTCCTTGGTCTGCCCTTCTCAAAGCAGCCATTGCTGCTGTGTGCCATGACGGTGATCACAACCAAAGCTTGCAGATGCTGAGAACTGCTGAGCCTCACAGAGAGTTTACGTTTGCTGCTGGTGCTTTGTTTGTGGTACCTCATGATGCAGTTGCAATTTCTTTTTTTTTTTTTCTCTTTTGCCCCTGGAGGAAATTCATAATGAAACAGCAATTTCTCATTGCTTTGGGGATTCAAATCTGCTTTACCTTGTGATCGTTTCTGGACTGTTCGTTTTGTACCTCTGAGAAGCCTCCATCCAACATACTAAGTCAGCTTTCCTCAGAAGGGCAGCGATGATGCTCTTTGAATGTCCTTAATCTTGTCTTTCTAATTTCTGTGGCTTTTTATCTCTTTAATCCATGAAATGGGGCGTCGGTTCACAAGCCCTGTCTGGCTTTGGGACAGCTGATCTTGCTGAATTTCGACCACCTCAGCAAGGGTTGCACCGTCAGCTGCTGCTGCTGCAGTGGTGAATCTCAGCAAAACTGACGCCTTTTTCTTGCCACTGGTATCATTAGCTAATTGCACTCCTTCATCTCCCGGTTTAGCCTGGGCTGAGCTCTCCAAGGAGTCAGTCTTCCTCAGGCAGCCAGGCATTTTCAGTCTCTTCCCTTTCCCTCTGCCTGGCTCTTCAGCAGGCTGCAGCCCCGATGTTGTTACCCCTGAGCTCTGCAGCCCAGACCTGTTCCTCCCCGGCTCCTGCTGCCCAAGCCCTCCCTCCCCAGGGCTCTCATCTGTAACCCCGTGCCTCGTGTGGATTTCACTTGGGCATTCGTACCATTTACAGGGCCTTGGAAATGGGCTTGTATGGCTAGCAGGTGTGCAAGAAATGTGTTTATTGGCCAAAAAAAGAAGAGAGACCGGCGGTGCCGAGGCGGCCAGGGCTGTTCGCAGGAAAGGGCAGAGAGTGGCAACGGGCTGACGGATGCGGGTCAGGTCCCTGCCGGGCTGGGGGCCAGGTAGGCGCGCGTGGCGGGGCACCGCTGCCTGCACCGCTGCGCTCGTCCTGCCGAGCAGATGTGCCCGGGCTCCGCTCCCCCACGCTGGAGCGGTGTGGCTTTGCACGCTGGTGTCTCTCGTCTGAGTTGGTAGCTATTCATGACTCCAGGATTTCAAGTCTGTCTTTGTTTTTGCTTTTACCTTCGCAGCATAAGCCAACACGCTCCCTTGGACAGCCCAGCAGTGGTTCTGCAGCGAAGGTCAGCCAAGGCAGCACAGCTGTGCCTCCAGAAATGGGACGCGCTTGAGCTGTTGGGCCTGTCTTGTTGCTGGGGTCTGGTTTAGGTCTGCAAAAAACATACAAGGCATGACTACACCTGCAAGGGACTGTCCTGGTAGGGTTCAGGTGGTTTCTGCCACGGAGAGCAAGAAGATCCCTCGGTGGTCTCTTAAGCTATTAGAAGGGGTATAACCTGTTCCACCTTCTGCTGCTGAAATGCTCGGCTCATGACAAAGTATTTTGCCTATCAAATAATTTTTAGCAGCCATATGGTCTCCTCCTCTTACAGTCCCTTTGATGAAAACTGCTCATAGCACAAAGCCTGCAGTGTTGCATGGAGAACATCACAGCACCAGCCTGGCCCAGCAGTTAAGCATGCGTTTAAGAGAGACGTGTTGCCTGCCGCCAAAGTCAGAGCTATGAAGACTGCAAGACTGCCAGCCACCAGAGTGGCTAAAAGGCATTGTGATGCCAAAATCTGGGCAAGTACGCGGCTTCCCTCGTAGTAGGTCAGTGTTTTCTGTCTTTTGTTATAGAGAGCAAAAAGGATGTATTGACTGTTTTGGACAGGCAGTTGCCCCCCTCCTTTGGAGGCAGGAGATTTGTGGTACGTGGATAGCATGCAGGACGGCGTGGATGCCATCAGCTGCCCCAGAAGACCTAGCACGGAGACCCTGGTCCTCTCTGGGAGTTGAGCACCCGGCCCGTGGGGTCCCTCGCCCCAGGCTCCTGGCAGAGACCGTGCGCCAAGGTGCCCTTCGCCCCTCTGTCCCTTGAACGCTGGGCTGGCACCTGTTCTGCCTCCATTATCCTCTTGCTGCAGCTTTGAACGTAATTATCGCTTGTTTTGAGAGCAGAGGCTTCTCAAAGCATTTACCATCTGGTATCACTTACCACATTAATCATAGTCCAAGGAACAAACTAGTTTTGACTTGAGATTTCCTGGGTAACTGGATTTCTTCGTTTCAGATGCTATTATTGATAAGTCTGAAGTTTTGCAAGGTACCTTATGTTCATGTCATTGCTTGAATGGAAGAAAGCGAAGAAAAATAGTCCAAAAACCCCAAATCTGAAAAACAGAACTTGGACTCTTCTGATTTTGCACTGAGGCTTGGGAAAACATGATGTCTACATTTTGACAGTATTACAATTTAAACTTCATTGACCCAAACTGAAAAACATACCTCTGGCAATATTTTAATATTGATAGGCAAAATTGTGATTCATCAACATCAAACTGTTTAATTCATTAGCCAACAACTTCCACGCAATGTGGGAATACATTTAAAAGAGAATGAGGTGAGACCAAGTATTAATTATGCAGTCATTGCACAGATTAATAATTTTATGTCACAAAGAGCTTCCTATGTATTAACACTTTATAACCCATTTCCTGCTCTTATTTTTAAGTT